>PVIU01000948.1:0-250021 GCA_004026605.1 Ondatra zibethicus
AGACATTGGTGAACTGTGCAAGCCTGAGCTCGCTCAGTGTGGGGCACTGTGGGCGTGCTGGGAGGGGAACACTGGTCAAGACCAGTTTCTGCTCTTGGTAAATTATTTAAGAAATCTGCTATGTCTTTTTATTAGAAAGATACCAGTGTCTCAGTTTCCCAGATCACATTGCTTTTTCATAATAAAAACTTGTTTTTGACACTTGGCATTTTTGTTAACATACAAGCTCTGACACCACACTGAGTGCACAGCCGTAGGTCTGGAGCTCAGCTTGTGTCTCCCATCCCCTCTGCTCCTGTTCTTCTCGCCAAGAGAACCAGAGTACAGGAAAATGGCTCAGTGGATAAGAGCACTGGCTGCTCTTCCAGAGGACTGTGTTCAATTCCCAGCAAGAACATGGCAGCTCACAACTGCCTGTAACTCCAGTTCCAGGGGACCCAACACCCATGACAAAACACCAATGCACATAAAAATAGATAAAAGAAAAGCTTTTTCATCAAAGCACATCTTAAAGGCAAATAAGGTTTTATTTAAGTGACAACATTTCAGTTAAAAACAGCTCACATCAAAATCAAGACCAGTTGTAAAAATCTTTTAATTCCATAATGCTGTTTTTGTCTTGTTAGAAATTGGATATTTTACATTTTCTCTTCTAACGGATTTTGTACAAGGCAGCCATGAGGACTGTAATAAGCCTTTTCTATCACAGAACCAGCCATCACAGAGAGTACTGGAAGTTACACACACAGGGACAGGCAGACCACAGACAAGGTCAGACTGGCTGCCACCACTGAGTAAACAGAGAAAAGGACAGTGGGTCTGGGTCTGAGGGGGCATGTCCCACGTTAGCCACTGTGCCTACCGCTCCTTGGTGTCCCCTACCTCTTCTGCACCACCATAGGGTGGAGTCAAATTCTGGATTTTTTTCCCCAACCTCCCTGTTAGTTTACCAGCAAGATCAGGGTTTTGCTACTTGTACTAAACACTTAACTTGGGTGTATAAGAAATTCCTCCCTAGCCCAGAAGGGAAAGAAAAGGGATTTTTTTTTTTTTAATTTTCAGAGCACTTGGAATGGAACCCCGGGGATTCCGCTGGAAAGTGGTTGTTTAAGGCGGGGTCAACTGCAAGGCTCCTACAGTCAGGGTGCCCCCCCCCAGATGGGGCTTCACCTGAGCTGAATGGAGAGTATGCCTGCAAAAGTGGCACCTCCTCCAGACCTGGGCGCATGGGTCTGGCAGGGTCCATTCCCCAATTAAAGATAGGTGCCATGTTTTGTCTGCAGGATACTTCCGGGGCACAGCTCTGGGCTGCGGTGTGCCCAAAGTACAGTTTAAAAACCATTAGATACAGCTTTCCCTTCTTCAGAGAACCACCCCAATCTCAGGAATACTGGGGTTCAGATACATTTGATGTAGCCCAGCACCCAGGCGGGAAGGCTGTTCGTCTGAATGCATGAAAATAATTTATTTTCTTTAAAAAATATCTTGTGATGCTTCAGGGAGGGGTCAGTCTTTAGGGGTGAGGGGCATGAGGCTGAAAGAGCAGACTCCAGTAACCCACAACAGGACAAGGGATAAAGGAAGGTGTCAGGCATCCCTCAGCCAGGTCAGAACAGCTACCACATGGGAAAAACAAACATGCCACTCAGATACAGGAACTTTGGTCAAGCAGGAACATGTTTCAGCAGCTGGAGAGCAGGCGCACCAGGAGCTAGAGGTCTCTAGAAAACAGCTGGATGGGGTGTCACAGAACTACTGGAGCAGGCAATGGCACTCTCCTCTGGAGAACACTAGGTATCAGTTCCTCTGATCTCTGACCTAACTGAACACAGCACTAGCAGAAAGCGCACGCAGAGTACAGTTGCCAGGAAGCCAAGACTGAGCTGTTCTCTAAACAGAGCAGTGAGCGTACCTCACACGTGCGCCACAGCTCCTAGGGTGGTATTCACAACACCTGTACACCAGCAGCATCCCACAAAAGGGATCACCCTAGCCCCAATGTGAGGCTCTAGCAAAAGAGGGGTGGGGCCTCTGGCTGGCTCTGACCCACAGAGCCCGGGTCACTGGCTCCAGTCTCCCTGGGGGTCCCCCACTCACACATACATTCAGCCTGGGATTCTCAGAAAAGGGAGAGGTGTTTATCATTTGAAAGTTAGACTCGGCGGCTCCTGCTGGGAGGAGGTGAATGGCTGTGAGAGAATCAGTCGGGTCTATCCAAGCTCAAATCACAGCATTTAGGGGAAAGGGCTGCAATTAAGGTGGTTATGCCATATGAGTTGGTGCCAAAAGACAGGCAAGAATGATGGAGGAAGGTAGTGTGGGGCAGCAGGGGCAGGTATAAACTTCTAAGAGAAATGGGAGCAGGTATAAACTTCTAAGAGAAATGGGGGGCAGGTATAAACTTCTAAGAGAAATGGGAGCAGGTATAAACTTCTAAGAGAAATGGGGGGCAGGTATAAACTTCTAAGAGAAATGGGGGGCAGGTATGAACTTCTAAGAGGCAGGATAGAAAGAGGAATTTGAAGCTGGTCCCATACCTCCTTGCCCCCTCTGCAGCCCCCTGGCAGTGATGGGCATGGTTTGCCAAGTGCAGTGCTGATGCCGCTGAAAGAGCTGGCAGATAGGATGGGATGGGCAGAGGGAACAGGAGCCGGCAGATAGGATGGGATGGGCAGAGGGAACAGGAGCCGGCAGATAGGATGGGATGGGCAGAGGGAACAGGAGCCGGCAGATAGGATGGGATGGGCAGAGGGAACAGGAGCCGGCAGATAGGATGGGATGGGCAGAGGGAACAGGAGCTGGCAGGCTGGAGAAGACATTTGAGTGGGAAAAGCCAGGTGGGTACTGGGAACCCACACCCCCTCCGGCCCAAGTGAGGCACCCAGTTTGCTGAACAACTCACAACCTAGTGCCAGTCATCCCCATTAGCAGCCACCACAGGCTGCATGGGAGCTGCAAGAGGTAGACATTGAACAGAAGCGACACTGAGCTGACAAGAGCCTGCTGTGTATGCAGATATTTGGCTCTGGCCTCAGTGGTGGCCCAGGGGGTTCTAAGACACCCAGGAAGCCATACAACAGGTGTCAGCCTGGGAGCAAGGGGGAGACTTGCTAAGGCCAGAAACACCCCCTGCCACCACCATAAGGGGTCTGACTACCCTAGAGGAGATTCTAGGCTCAAACTAAACTGAGTTGCCAGGGAGGGGAAGAAAATACAACAGCTTGAGTCAATATTCCATGAACCTCCAGAACCCAAAATCTCAGTTCTGTGCATTCCAGAAAACCTAAAGAGAAAAAGCCAGTCCGAGCAGAGCTATGGAAGGGGCCACCACGTTGTCCCCTTTGTTGGCGGAAGGAAGCACTTTCTGTTTCCCTCGGTGTACACAAACAAGCTTATTTCTCCACGAAGTTGCAGCTTCCTTCCTCTGAGGTGCTGGGCTCCCTTTCAGTCCCACCCAGAATCTCTATCCCAGGGTGGGGAGGGCTGGAATGAAGGGGAGGCCCACTGGGCATTCTGTGAAGCCCCAGAGCGCACAAATGCTGGACAGCCTCGGAATCAAACCCAGGACCCATCTCAGCCAGGAGGCCCCTTCTAGTTACAGAAAAAGGCAGGGCCCAAAGAGGATATGCTACAGACTGTAGCCAGACCAATTCGGGTCAGAGCCCATAGCTGCAGCCTCTCAGGGAAGTGCACAAGGCAAGCCTCAAGGAAGAGGAACATCTGTCTTCAAGGGCCACAGGAGAACAAGAAGGGGAGCAAAGGACGGCTGCAAGACAGTCAGCACCAGACCCGGTCCCCAGGGGTTGTGGATGGACTCCACATACACAGATTGGACCCAGAGAATGTCCTCTCCCATAAAGTGATCTCACTGTGTCATAAGACAGCCAGCTCCAAAGTGGTGCTCTGGATGTCACAAGGAGGGCAGGAACAAATGCCACTCACTCTTCTACATACCGTCAAGTTGTCGCACCTGCAAGCGGCCAGAGGTAAACACCTGTCTGGCCGTCTACCCAGCGCTGGGGGCTTCTCTAGTTTGAGCCTACCTAGCACAGCTACAGAAACCTCAGGACTCGAAAAGATGGTCGACTTTACCCAAACACTGGGCACAGGCAGGCTTGGCCCAAGGGTCACACTCACACATCACCCCTGACTCCGGCTTGTGGGCACAGGCACGGGGAAGCGGCGGTGGCTGCACTGAGACACCCCGATTTCACCCCATAGCAGCCCAGAGAGCTCCCCAGTGTCAGAGCAAGGTCCCTCCCTGCTCTGGTCGGACACTGCTGGACAGACACGGGAGGGAAAAAGCAGGAAAACGCCTGTATCAGGGAGAAGGCAACCCTTCCCTTCCCTGCAGGCCGCCTAACTGCCCCCACTGTTCTGAGCACCGCCCACCCTTCAGGGCACCGACTCGAACTTGGGGGGCCCACGCGCCCAGCTGAGCGCCGGCAGCGGCCGCTCGTGGTCCTTGTCGGACTCGGGCTGGCTCTGTGCTCGCTCTGGCTTGGGGTTGGGGGCGGGTGGGTCCGGCTGCTGCACTGACATGGTCCTGCGCAGGTGGTTGCGCTTGCGCAGAAACTCAGGCTGCGCGTGCAACCCGAAGCTGCCCTTGCGCAGGATCATCCGCGAGTTGTTCTTCTTGGGGCGCGAGCGGTGGCTGGCCTCCAGTGCCGCCAGGTGTGCGGCATAGCCTTCACTCAGGAACTGTGGAGGGGACAAGCATCAGGCTAGCATCTGACCGTGTCCCCCAACATCGCCACTTCCCTTGGGCATCCTCCAAGGGAGTCTGCAGCTTCTCCAGGACCCCAAAAGCAGTAGGGAGGCTCATTACAGTTCTAGGATTCCCGCAGGCCACTGAGCACCTCTGTCTGCATCCCTGCACTCTGACTCAACCCCAGGTTCTTTCTGGCTGTCCATCGTCCCGGAGGCCAGCTTTACCCTGGAGTCTAGGCTTGCAGCGCATCTCCAGGGCCTCATCACTCATTCATTCAGAATGGCACTTGTTTTGTTATAAACAGTCATTGCCATGTCTCCTTCGCCTAGATGCCATTACACCCGTCTCCACTTGGATTCTCCCCTGAGTCCAGCAGGGGGCCTGGCCCAAGGCATTGCTCAGAAGAGATAAATGCATGAGCAAATGAAGGGATGAGCAAGTAACTGAATGATTAGGTGCTGCCCTCGATTCCTTTCCGGGGCCCCCACACACCTGGCACTGGGTTTGGTACTTCTTGGTGGGCCGGCCCACAATGAAGATCTGGGATGCAGGGAGGCCCAGCACACTGTAGACAGAGATGTCTTTCGTGGAGCCGTAGGCTGCAGTGATTTTGATGAAGCACTGAAACACAAAGCAAGATGGTGAAGAGGGAAGAAGGCGTAGGGAGACCCTGCTGGGGAACCCTTCATCTGTACTCAGACACCAAGTCCACCTTTGCTAGGAGCCACCCCCAGATGACTACCCCTCCTTGCCCCAGTTCTTCACACTAGATCTCAGGTAGGGCTCTATGGCTCTATCAGGGCATGGAAATACATTACTTGCTGATACTACTGCCCAGTCCCAACCCCCTCCCACCCCCACACACCCCACACACTTTCCACAGTGGAGCCAAGTGTCCCTTTGTGGATAAGAAAGTTAAGTTCCAGGTTTATGCATTATGGATCCTAAACTAGGGGCAAGCTCTAGGCTAGCCATGTGACCCCTGCCTCCTGATAGTTGGTCTGTTGAGACCCAATTTAGAGATTTGCCCTCCTTGTCCTAGGGGTGCTTTCCTTCAGCTAATTGCCTTGATCTCCCACCTACCCAACTGGTGATGCTCACTACACTATACCCTCACTGTGTGTCTCCTGTCAGCATCGCCCTCTGTCCTACCATGTTCACTGGGGATGTGCTAGTTAGTTTTATAGCAACTCGACACAAGCTAGAGTTATCTGAAAAGAAGAACCTCAATTGAGAAAATGCCTCCATAAGATCTGGCTGCAGGGCATATTTTTAAATAGTGATTGATGGGGGAGGGCCCAGCCCATTGTGGTGGTCACGGGTTCTATAAGAGAAGAGGCTGGGCAAGCCATTCCTCTATGGCCTTTGCATCAGTTTCTGCCTCCAGGTTCCTTCCCTGCTTGAATTCCTATCCTGACTTCCTTCAGTGATGAACTACGATATGGAAGTGTAAGAAGGATAAACCCTTTCCTCCCAACTTGCTTTTGGTCATGGTGCTTCATCACAGCAATAGTAACCCTGACAAGGGCAGGGGACTTAAGTCTGAGCTACAGCTTCCCTCCTTCCAACACATTGTCATCACTAGGACGACACTGCCAACTATGATTCAAATATGAAGTGAGCCCTATAGGCACATGTGCAGGAAGCTTGGTCTCCAGTTAGTGATGCCATTGAGAAGTAACTAGTTAATGTGTACTGATTTCATCAATGGGGTTGAGCCATTGATGAGTTCGTAGCTGAATGGACTTAGGTAAAGTTAGAGGAAGCTTTCCTCTGGCTTGCTCTGTTTCCTGACCACCACGAGGCAAGAAGCTTTCTTCTGCCGTCCACTCCCACCAGTATATTTTACTTCCCCCTCGGGCCTACAGCAATGGAGCTAGCAGACCACAGACTGACACCTCTGGAACTATGAGCCAAAAACCCTCAGGTCAATTTCTCAGGTTTCTGACACAAAACAGAAAGGTGATGAACACACTGTCCACATGGAGAGCCTGTTGCAGCCCACTCTTACAACCTGCTCCAGACCCGACTTCCCTCTGTACCCCACCTCTCTAACCCTTGGCCTTCAGAGGTGTCCTTTTCTCACCAAGGTCATCCACTGGTCAGGCTTCAGCTAGCAGACAGCTGTCACTGTCCCACTTTCATGAGAAAAGGTCTGTTGCTTGAAACCCTCCCTGCCCTGGCCCTTCTTCCTCTCCAACTGTTCTCCCTCTCAGCTGGCTTTCACCCTGCTCTCAAAGCACAGCACAGCTTCACCTAGCTCCAATGATTCCTGGGTGGTGCCTGCCATGCCCCCCACGCAGCTCCACTGACTCTGCCTACAGCCCAGGCTACTGCCCTGATCCATGTGCTGGGATTTACATGGCTCATGATCCATGGCCCTTTCAGTGTGCACATCTGACCTCATCGTCTCCCTGCCTGATCCTTCTCCTGTATCTCTTCTCGTTTATTCCTTTATGTATTCATGCTACTAGCATTTCCTGAGCACCTACTGTGTGTCGTCACTACTCCAGATCCTGAACAGCACCAATAAACCCAATGCCACCTTGATCTCTCTTGGTCATGCAATAGGACAACTGAGAGTGCCTTGCCCATAAATCAACCATTCCCAAGTCCTGGCAATGCCAACTACTCAGTCTTCTGGCTATGCATGCCTTTCTCTCCATAGCATAGCTACTGTCTGACTGCCTGGATTCTAGTCTTCTTGCTGGGGTAACAGCCTCCTAACTATCCTCCCTTCTTCACGTTGCCACTGTGTTTTCCAATGAGCTCCCAGAGGGATCTTCCTACAACTCATACTAGATACTGTCACTGCCCTATCCCAGACTCCCCCATTGCTCCACACTGCCCTCAGCAGAGAGCCCAAGATCTTGATCTGGTTTCCAGGGTTTCTAAACCTAGCAAGTTTGGGTCCCTAGTGATTTCTAGGATCTCAGTTCCCACCTGTTCTTGATCTGACCCTATCTGCATTACCCCCACCCTGTATTTCTGTGAGAACAGCCCAGGTTATTTCTCACCCCTGCACCTTTGCATCTGGTGAAAGTTGTCAAAATCATAATAGAGTCACTTGGGTCAACCCCATCAAAAACACCAAGTTAAGAGTTTGTGAAGGAGGTATCCGCACTCGTGATGGCCTGATAATACTCTCACTCTCTCTCTCTCTCTCTTTCTCTCTCTCTCTCTCTCTCTCTCTCTCTCACACACACACACACACACACACACACACATACACATACACACACACACAAAATCTACCAGGACCACAACCTTATGCAAAAGCACAATGGCCAGATATGGTGACACACGCCCCTAATTCCAGCACTTCGGAGGTAGAAGCAGATGAATCTCTGTGAGTTTAGGCCAGCCTGGTTTACACTGGGAGCCCCAGGCAAGCCAGGGTTACACAGGGTTACCTGATCTAAAAGATAAAAATTAAGTTTTAAGAGGTCACAGCAATCTCACACAAGCACGACATCTCCAAGAACATTTGCTCAGACTGAGGTCGTCATTGTTATTACTTGTTACAGCCGAACAGTTATTGTCTTGGGACACATTCTGTCATCCTCCTCCATCATTACCTTTTCAAATTCCCCTTGCCTCAACCTCTTTGAGAAGTCCCATAAACCAGCATGGCGCATGCATCCTCCCACAGAGCCAGTCCCAAATAAAGCTTGACTTCATGTCTGTCTTTGTATTTCCCCAGGCCCAGCAAATGCAGTTTCATTGTCTACCTGACAACTCATACTCATAGGTCAAGACTAAGCCCAGAAATTATTACCTACTAGAAGCTGCTCAGCTCTCCTGGGCAAACCGAGGTCCTTTCTCTTCTGTTTGCCAATATTGCCCTTTTTCTGCCGCACACCACTAATTGTCAATTTGCATGCCTTTCTTTCTCTAGACCAGTGATTGGCAGACTTTTTCTTTGAAAAGCCAAACAGTAAATATTTTGGGCTTTGAGCTCTGCCACAGTAACTCGACTTGCAGCCACAGACAATACATAAACTGATGAGCTTGGCCATGTGCCAATAAAACTTTATTTATGGACACTGAAATTTGAACTCGTATAATTTTCATTTGTCTACTCCTGCTTCTCATCTGCAAGTCAGTCTCTGTATCTATCCTCTCTCTCTCTCTCTCTCTCTCTCTCTCTCTCTCTCTCTCTCTCTCTCTCTCTCTCTCTCTCTCTGTCCCTTCCCTTCCCCTCTCCCTCCCCCTCCCCACCACCCCACTTCCAATCCCACAGGGTGAGGATTTCATTGAGGTCTTTGCACAAAGATGTCCCAGTCTCCTCCCAGAGTGTCTGCTGCCTGAGCAGAAACTCAGAGTTTCTGAGCCTAGGAATTTGCCTCTTTTTTAAATGATTCCTAAGTGCAGCTGGAGAATTACAGCTCAAGGCGACAGATTCAGGAAATTGGGCTAGAAACGCCAGCACCCGGCAACTAGAAACACAACAAAGCCTGAAATGTCTCAATAGGCACTGAGATATCTACTGAAGGAATAACCAGATGTAGAGACAAGGATTTAGATCTTGGAGTCAGAAGAAGATAAGGCGTGAATATCTGTCAATGAAGATAACACCTGCCTCTTAGCTCTATTAAGATGGTCCCGTGAGAGGCACGCACTCTGCCTCCCTTCCCTTCACCAGCAGAGGATCCCGATGCCCAACCCCTTGGGCCTGAAAAGGGGAGGAGCTTGCAGAGGGTCCAGAATTAACTCCTCTCCGCCTAATAAAGGCCAGCCAGCCAGCCGCCTTGGGGCCCTCGCGTGGGTGTGGCCGCAGTCTCTCCCTGGTTCCACACTCACCTCCTGCATGAGGTTGCGAAGGAAGATGGCCTTCTGCCTCAGCGGGTCGTGCACCAGTCCGTCCGAGAAGAAGATCATGCCCTGTGGGAAGTTGTGCTGGGACAGCCACGACACTACCCGCTGCTTCTGCATGTCCGGCCGCCCCGTGATGTAAAGGATCATGTAGCCCAGGTCCTGCCAGTGCCTGGTGAGATGGCATTGCTGGGTCCAGCTCGGCCCCTGCAGGCCGCCCGCTGCCCAAGTACCTGTCCTGGCTGCTGCTGCCCTCTAGAGAAGCGATAGGTAGTGGTAAGAGGGTTCTCAAGTCCTCGCTCCGGCTCCCCGTGGGTGAATGGTGTACATTTCCTCCAGATGGCCTATGAGAACTGGCCCGATCTGGTTCCCCACCTTTACTTTTCCTGCTTTGGCCTTCTCCACTAACAAGAAAGCTTGCAGTACTCCCAGGCCAGAGGCTTTGTGCCCACCTTCAGTGACTGGTCCTTAGTTCCAACCCATCTTTCCCATAAGCCACTACAAAAGTCATTGGTGATCACTTTCCCTCTTGTTCTCCCACTTGGATCTGACCTTGTGTAACTTTGAACTAGTCTCTCTCTCGTGCTGTGTTTAGTTTACCCTCCTGTAAGACAGGGTTAATCATCCAAACACCCCGTGGGGTTATTCCACGGATAAAGGCATTAATCCCAAACCCGACTGGCATAGTCTACCTGGCAAAGTTGGTTTCATTATCATCCTTGACTATTTCCTGGCAATTTCTATAAACCACAAACCCAAAGCCATTGCTCCTTTTCCTGAAACCACGCCTGGATCCCATATGTAAAGATTTCCCTCTACTCTTGGACTCCACGCTGATGAGTAGAATCTCCCTATCCACACAGGGCTGCTCTGCCACCCCTGTACAAACCCTGTGCTCTTGGCTCAGGACCCTCCCCTAGACGGCCTGCCTATCTACATCTTCATCCTTCAGGATCCCTCTTCCAGGAAATTATCACTTCCCAGGTAGAATCAGTTCTTTACTGTTTTCCATGGATGGCCCAAGGTACAGATGAGCCCAGATCTGGATAGGTATTTTTGTGGCACTAGCCATCAACCGGCTGCCATAGATTGGGCTTTCTAAATTCAGACAGTGACCTGACCATGTGGGACGATGCGAAAATGCACAGTGTAGGTGTTACAAGGATGCTGGGGACTCCCAGAGCAACCCCCAGAGAGGCAGGGTCTGTGTCAGACTCATAGAAAGCAGGTTCTGACAGCTAGCAAGGTGTGGCAGCACCGTGGTGAAGAAGGGTAGAGTCACAGAGGGAGAGAGCACAGCTCCCATCTCTGCTGTAGGATAAACCAGCCAATCCTCTCAGCGGGCTGTGCAGGACCTCTCCAACAGAGCCAAAAAGCAGCTGGAGACAACTGTTTCTCCAGAGCCTCAAAGTCAACCCAGCTACTCTCCCTGAGCAAGGCAGGGCAATCCCTACCCCAGCTGCCCCAAACTCCCGGTGTCCCCCGACTCCTGTCCATTCTTGGGGTCTAAGCTTCTATTGTCACCAATGACTATTTCTCATCTCTGGTTTATTTTCCTCCGCTGGTCTCAGATTTCCTCACTAGCAGCAATCTTTACAGCAGAACCCAAACCAGAGCCTGGAGTCTGGAGTTGACCTCAGGGAAAAGGTGAAAGGATGCCCAGGAGAAGAGAAGAGGGGGAAGGGACAAATGAATGAGTTAAAGTCTACAAAAGGGACTGATCTCCCCAGAGACTCCCAGTAAATGGCTGCAGGAGGTAAAGCCAGAACTTGGCAGTGCCTAAGCCCAGAGACCTACAGAAGTCCTAGAGAAAGCTGGGGTGGGGGTGGGAGGAGGCGACTAATTAGCACTTCCTCCAAAGCTGCTGGCTCCTGCCCTAGGGAAACACCTTCCTTAGGGGAGGTGACACTCACCGAACAACATCCACTGCACCTGGCCGGACCTTGGGGTCGCTTCCCATGATAGACACACTGGCCGCAAAGGATCCATCAATACTGAACACAACACACTCCATGCCTCGGGGCAGCACCGTGAGGTAGCTCATCGCACAGGTCTGGTCACCCCTGAAAGGTATCAGCCTGAGGTCAGCCTACTGAAATCAGTCAGTCTGGGGCCAGGTTCCTGGTGGTGCCTCCTGATACCATGGCTGGTAGCCTCTTCCCTTTTCCTGTCTCCAGGTAAACAGAAATAAACTCTGTCTTCCAGCCAAGCTTGGATAGGAGAGCCACCCCAAAAGTCCATCATGAGATCCTCACACACACCCTGGTCCTACCTGACCACCATCTTTACAGGGTAGACACCAAGCCCCAGGCGCCGGGGCCGCGGCACATTGTATGTGATCCTGCCACTGTTGTTGGTGATCTCTGTGTCCAGGTGGACCCAGCGGCCTGATGATGGCTCTGTCATCACTAGGATGTCCACCTGCAGTCAGTGAAGGACGCGAGGGACTTGCTAAAGGAAGAAGGACTACATGCTTGACAGCCAAAACAATAGACACCTGGGCACAGGTTCCTGCCTGCCGTATCCTAGAGTTTCCTATAGCCCTCCCTCCATGTGGCAGACACACTGGCTTCCCCACCTCCTTGGAGATACCAAGTTCCCCTTATCCTTCGTTGGTCCGCCGGGCCGGGAAAGGGCTCCCTGCTTTGTGTTCCAACACCGTCCTTCTATCACCCTTTCTGTCCGTGATACTATGAGCCATGTGATACAGGTGAGCCAAGGAGATGCTCAACCCTTGGTACCTTCTCTCCAGTCAGAGCCACCATGTCAAGAGGGCCATACATGAAGCGCCCCACCAGGACCTGGGGGCCATCTTCAGCCGCAATGACATCATTGGCACGGTGGTTCGCAGTGACATTCTGCAAGGACAGAAAGAAACAACCCAGCTCAGGCTTTGCAGACAACGCTCACTCTTGTTTTATCATTAAAGCCTTGAAAGGATGGCTTCTGGGCTGTGGCCCACTTGAGTCAGGTGTCCATGAGCCGCCTGCACTAGGACCCAGAAGCAGACTGTGAGTTACCAAAACTGCTTCTTCGGCTGCCCACCGAGGCGGACCCCATGCTCTTGAGTCTGCACAGCTCCTGAGGTGACAACTGGCCTTTATAACCTGTAGTTTATTTATAGGTACCGGGGCTGGAAACTATCCAGTCACCTTTGGGTCTTTCTTCTGCATAAAGAGCCATTTACCGGGGCTGGAGAGATGGCTCAGCTGTTAAGAGCACTGACTGCTCTTCCAGAGGACCCAGGTTCAATTCCCAGCATCCACATGGCAGCTAACAACTGTCTGTAAATCCAAGATCTCACACCTTCACACATACATGCAGACAAAACACCAATGCAAATAAAGTGAAAATATTTAAAAAACAAAAAAAAGCCTGCCGAAGGTAAAACATAACAAAATATTAAAAAAAAAGAGCCATTTACCATGTCCACAATGGGGTAGTCACTGTGGAAAGCAGCACAGTGGCTCCTCGGGAGATTAAGTGTAGAATTGCCACTCCTCATCTATACCCCCCCCAAATAAAAATATATGCCCACACAAACTGCGTAAATGAGTATGTAAAGCAGTACTATTCAAAATAGCCAACAGGTAGAAACAACCCAAATGCCTTTCAACTGACAACGGGATGGACAGAATATATGGATGCAGTAGAATAGTATCCAGTCAGGAAAAGGAGACAAGATGCTATGCATGACACAACATGAGTGAACCTTGGAAACATGCTAAGTGAAAGAAGGAAGATATAAACACATATGTGACTTCAGATACACGAAATGTTGAGAACAGGTGAAACTACAGAGACCAACACTAGATGTCTGTTTGGCTACTCAGGGAGGAGCCCAGGGCAGCAGGGAGGGAAAAGAGCTGCTGGGAAAAGGGTTTCCTTTATGAGGTGACAAAAAAGTTCTAAAACTGACTGTGGTTAGATTGGTATGCAGCTGTGGATATATTATTTAAGACTGGATTATGTGATAGGTGAATTACATCACCTATGTGGTGTGTAATTTTGTGTATGCCCATCTACAAAAACATTGATTCATGAAGCATTAGTCACTCTGCCTTCCAGGACTGTTTTTAGGATCCACGCTTGACGTTCTTTCTCACCAGAGCGGAACTGCTCACCAGAGCAACGCTGTGTTGGCATACTCTGGGATGATGTGCAGCTTCGAGACAGAGTAGGCAGTGATGGCAGTTGACTGAGAGAATGCGTGAATGAATGCCTCCCAAACTCCTCTTTATTGCCCAATACCCTACAGAGAAGCCCCATCTTTAGAGAAGCCTAGTGTGATCTGCCCTGACAATCCCAGAGGATGTGTATGTACCTCCTGTTGTGGCAAGGATGGCCCCCATCCATACCCAACGGCTGAGAGACCTGGGGCACAGGCAAGATGATCTATGTCAAGTCCATGTCTCCAGAAGCCTGGCATGGAGCAATCATTCCACAACCACCCTGCTTTTACCATCCCCAGAGCCCTGGACTTCAGGTGGAGCCAGACCGTGGGAGACGAACTCACAGCTGCTCCCTCATACAAGCACTCAGGCCAACAGGACTGGAGAAGAGCTCCACCAGGAAACCAAAGTTCTTATCTGGCTGCCCAGAATCTCAAGGTCACCTGTCCAACAAACACAACTTCAGCAAGCTCTTACCCGCAACTTGACCTGGGTCCGCTTGCGTAGCCACTTCTCCCGGGGGTTAGCGGGGCTCAGAGCCGTGGGGTCCAGGCCAGTGCTCTCCTTCACACTTGCACTCTCATAACGCATCACCTAGCCAAAAGTGAGGCGGGGCTTGGGAGCACGTTCTCAACCCTTCTGCCTCCCCGGACAGTAGCCAGCCAAGCCCTACTTCTGGCCACCCTATGGCAGTCCCTGCTGGGGTCCTGGGAGTGGTTTCCAGTCCTAACTGTCCCCTTGGTAGCTCTGCTTTGGGGGCAGCCTCTGACATTCATGCCTGAATCTTGGAGCTTCCTAACCAGCATTCATTTGTTATCTGCCTTCCCTCTATTGCGGGTGACCTTTGCCTAAGGCCAGCGGTAGCCCTGACTCAGCCCTGTTCCTTCCTCGAGGCCATTGCTTCAGCAGCGCTCCCTTCTCTGATCTAGATCTTTTCGGCTGGGCCATTCTCTTCAACATCCCAAAATGCCTACCCTGCATCCTCATCTGAGCATGTCCTCTCATTGGAGAGCCTCATGCTTTGTTCTCCATGACACTCTGGCACTCCATCGCCCCTTCCTCACCTATCTCCTCTCCTCTGTCCTGTCCCCAGCACTCCACTGAAGCCACTTCGCTATGTCCCTGGAACTTCCACCACACCTGTCTACTTGTTACAGGTTCTCCTCCGACCTATGGATGCTCTCTTTCACCCCTTCAGATGGGTCATCCCATCCCTGTATCCCTGGGGAGCTGTAGACTTGTCTCTGAACTGCTTTCTGTGGTGACACCGTGGGTGTCATTATGAATTTTCAAGAATAGCCAAAGTCTGACGACAGCCACCTTTTCATATCCAGTCCTGATCATTTCTCCAAGCTCCAAACTCACTACTCCCAGCACCTACCATGTGTCTCGCCCCTCAGAAGCACATCCTTGACTACCGCAGCCCAGCCCTGCTCTGCCAAAGTCCCATGGTTATTTGATGGGAAGACAGAACATTTTAGCTGGCCCTTTCCCTCAGCTCAAAACTGCCATCCTGGTGGGTTTCTTATGCCGTCTCTGCTTCCCAGGGACTCTGAGCCTCCTCTCTTGGACCCCCTAACAATAGCCCCAAAGCTTCCTTCTCAAAGCACGAGTCAGCTGACAGAAAGCTTTTCCTTGCTCACATCCCTGCCATACCCAGGTGAAACCATACCAGACCTTCAGAACTGCTTCCAACTCTATGCCTTCCTACCTCCAAGTTCTGACCTTCCTGCCATTCCTTTTTAAAGACAAAGACACTGAGACTCAGCGAGACCAGGCATGCATTTCTCCAGCCTCCGTGCTGACACATAAGCATGGCTTCCTCGGCAGGTTTCACTTAATTATCTAGAGAGTTGGCGTTCTCCTCTGGCCTGTCACTTTTGCATCAGTGTCCCAGTGTTTCTCAACACTATCAGATAGAGGCCAACTGCTCCATGGGACCCCAGGAGAATCCTGGGATTTCCCCAAAGAGGCCAACAGGCTGGGCCCAGTAAGGGAGCCACAGTACCTGTCTTAAGATGAAGGCGACCACATCGGTAGACTCCCAGTAGCTGGCATGGAAGAGGTGGGGTAGGGCCACAGTGGGGAAGGCAGTGAGGACGTCGGGGCAGTACAGGGCATAGTCAATCCTCTTGGTTCCCCACCACTTGGCTGTGACTGTGAGGCCAAGAAGGAGATGAGGACAGAATGACCAAAAGCCAGCAGGCACAGACTCAGTGGAGATGTGCCAACAAGCTTGGGGCCACAACACCTGCCCTGAAAGAGCTGGGGAGGAGAGTCCTGCCCTTTCACCAGCCCTTCTAATCACCCTCCACTAAGACATGGGCTCCCAGCTAGTCACAAGGAGGAGGAGCAGGCCCTCAGAGACGGCCATAGTTGAACCCCCTGGTGCAGCTCCATAGTAAGTTCCCAGGGGCTCTCTCCAAGTTGAGGAATCAGTCTGTGCCTGCAGAGGTCAGGGCATAGTGCATGATCAAGAGATCAGAGGCATGAATAGGGTCAAAGGTCAAGACTATGCTTGAGATCAAAACTCAGTGGGCCTTGGTCAGAGGTCAAAGCTCCACCCAAACTCAGAACTCTGACTCAAAGGTTGGAAATGAGGCTTAGGTGTTAGTGTTGGGCTAGCATGTAGCTTGGGCTTAACACCCAGCACTGAGTGTGGGGATGGAGGGGAGCATCACCCTAGCTGGTACATTTGGGGCTCTATCCTAGGTCAGAGCTTAGCCTAGGAAAGCAGTGATGACTCAGTGGGAAACCAAATCGGTCTTCCCTCCACCACCCCACATGCCACCGTCCCCAACCCTTTTCCCAAAGACAGGAATGTCCCCATGACTTCTTCCACAGCTCCTCCCAGCCCAAAATCCCGCCCACGGAAGCACTGCTGCAGACCCACCACCACCCAGGCCCCTCAAATGCAGGCTGAGTCCCAAAAGGACCTCACTCACTGCGGGAGGCTCCCATAGGTGCCAGGCTGTCCGAGGACTCTGAACTGTCGCTATGGGAGCTGCCTTCACTTAGCCTCCGTCCTGGCCGCTGGAATCTTGGGGCCTGAGGGGGCGAGGCAGAGGCATCCAGAAGCGGGGGGCTTCCCCGGGAGCTGCCCTCCAGGAATAGGGGGCTGTGGGTATGCAGGGCATCAGCTGGAGGGGGAATTGCAAGGTCAGGGCGAGCATCGAGTCTCCAACAGAGTGGCTTACTTAATGCCAGCCCTATGCTGGGCAAGAGACTAGAAATGCAAAGAAGCTAGCCCAGGTCTAACAGACCACCAGTCCCCCTGCCCCCACACACACCAGCATAGTACATTAACAGTTTCGCCTTTTGTTAAACAGGAAGTAATATAGACATGAGTGGGGATCTCAACATCACCGTATCTCCCCAAAGCTGCGGGGAAGCCTGGGAGCTGGGCCCTAAGGCCAAGCTGAGGTCACGCTGTAAAACCTGTCAGCGTTCTCTCTCATCAAATTCCTTCCCTGACCCACAGAGGCACATGGCTGAGGTGAAAGTAGATGAAAATGACTCCAGCCTACAAGCTGGGGCCATGGGGGATGAGACCTCTAAGGTTAGAAGATCCCCTTTTCGGAGGGAACATTTAAGGTGGCAGAAGGGGACTTTGGAGCCTTGAAGTCCTTTGGAACTTTGAAGTCCTAGACAAATATATCCCTTTGAGATGAAGAACAAGGAAGGGTAAGTTTTAACCCTGAAATGAGTCCCAGGGATAGCATCCCCTCATCTCTGACTCAAACCTTTGAAAGAGATTAGGCTGGAGTTCCTCAATGGCGATAGAGAGCTACGGAGCCAAGACTCTGATTGCCAAATGCCTGACTGCCCATTCCAGGTCTGCCTTTGGCCGTATCCTCAGTCACACACATACCCCCCTTTGAACCTAGAAGCTACTGGTCCTTCTCTAAACCCACCTGCCCTGCTCTTATTGCCCCTCCAATGCCTCTCTACCTATCCAAACACACCCCTTCTCTAGGCCCTGGCCAAAGGCTACCTCTTCCATGAAACCTACCAGGATGACACACTTCCTCATGTGTCTTTGCAGGGTACAGGGTGGGCACTGGGAAACAGCACTGGGAATGTGCCTTTAGCTTGCTCTTCAGAGTCAACAACCCCACCATTATCCCAGCCTTAGCCATTGAAGCTCAAATGGGAGCCCGGCAGGGTGTGGGGTGATCAGAGCCCTGGCACCAAGATGCCTGGCACAGAGCAGGTCCTTGGCATAAGCAGCTACTCTAGAGCATTGAAGCCAGATGGCTTCCTGCCCACTCCTCTAACAGCACAGCCCCGCTCCCATGAGCCACCCGACAGCTGACAGCTTGAGAGGCTGAACCAGAAAGAACATTCCCAGAAACTACCAGCCTCCAACTCAGCACAGTGTCACAGCTCCAGGACCTACCGAGCAGGAGAGACTGTCCATCGCCCAGGGGGAACCTCTGGTAGCGAGGCACACTGACAGGAGGCACCAGGTGGAACTTGGGCTCCAGCAGTGGCTCAAGCCGCGAGGCAGAGGGGTCTGCACAGTGGAAGAAGCTGTAGACCTGGCTACAGGCAGGCCGCATCTGGAAACCTGGGTGAGTGGGAGAAGACACATGCAGAAGCTCTTTCTAGAGGCTCTAAAGGGCTCCCTGGGGCGCGGCCTTGAGTAGCCTCATCTCCTGTTCAAGAACCTCCCCTGGGTCCTTGCTACCAATCTTAGTTAGGGTTTCTATTGCTGTGATCAAACACCGTGACTAAAATCAACTCGGGGAGGAAAGGGTTTAGTTCATCTTACAACTCTCAGGTCACACTCCATCACTGGGGGAAGTCAGGGCAGGAACTCAAGGCAGGAACCTGGAGGCAGGAACTGAAGCAGAAGCCATGGAGGAGTGCTGCTTGCTGACTTACTCAGCTTGCTTTCATATATACCCCAGAACCACCCACCCAGGGGCAGGACCACCCGCAGTGAGCTGGGCCCTTCCACATCAATCATCAGTTGTTATAAAAACACCCCCAGTCCTGCCTACAGGCCAATCTTCTCAAGGCACCCTCTCAATTGTGGTTCCCTCGGTTCCCTCCTCTCAGATGAATCTAGCTTAGGTCAGTTTCATAGAAAACTAGCCATCATATTACTCAGAAACAAAATGCCCAGTTTGGCATTGAAGGCTTTGTCATTCTGCTCCCCGTAAGGGCACCATTGTAGGTATCCAGTACTGCCGCCCCGGTGAACATCTGTAAGCTTGCTGCTTTCCTTCCTCTGTGCTCAAACGGTCGATTCTTCAGAATCCCAGGCCTTTCTTTTACTATTGTAATATTTCTTTTAGTATTGGCTGTATCCACACTGGGGTACTTCTTGCAGTCCCTCTCGCCACTACTCAGTCACTACCAGATCCATTAAGCCAATCCAAGTCCCTTCAGTCAGGTCAGTGGCCCTTGATGGGGTGCTCTCAGCGTTTGGCAGAGCAGGTGAAGCACTTCCTACATTGGCCAGCAGGTGTCGCCATAGAGGTCTTTGCCTCCCTCTTGTCCTGGGTCAAGGGCTTGAGCCGGCTGCATTTAAGGGGCCCTGAGGCTCCTCTGCAGCACTGAGTGCCTCGCTGCAGTTCAGCCCCTCACTTCAGAATCTCAGCAGAGAGCAATGAATAACAGCCTGCACTCCTGCCCTCAGACTGTCCTACGGCCCAGGCTGCTCAAATGGCATCATAAGTCTGCCTTGTATGAGCTGGCAAGAGCTTTAGGCTTCAGATGCTCTATGAGCAAAGGCACCAGTGCCAGTTTGGGTAGAAAGATTCTGAGACCTAACTGACTGCAGGAAGTTTGCTGGGGACAGGGAGGGAGGGAGGATTTGCTGTGATAAGGAGAATGTTTGTGGCCTATGTTCTCGTGGGACATGACAAAGAGGCAAGTAATCTAGGGACACAGGAAAGGGACAGTGAAGTTCATCAAGCTGCCTCACCTTTGCCCCACCCAGGGAAGCCGCCTGGCCTCTCCCTCAACTTCTATCCTTTCTCTCCATCTACCCTGCCTCCATCAATCTGTCCACCCTCCCATTCCACCAGTTTGATCCCCTGAGCCATTGGCCTAATAACCATACCCACCATCTATCCCAGGCAGCACTGTCCTCCGCATGGCCAGGACCAGGCCCAGGGGTGAGCCAAAGAGGAAGAAGTCAGACACGTCAAAGTCAAAGCGACCCAGGCTGACCTCAGAGAGCTGGGGTGTGCCAGCTGCAGGAACCTCGGCCTCATCCTTCAGCACACTGGAGTGGATGCTGCCAGAGTGAGGAATGGCAGATCAGAGGAGGGCCAGGACCGTGGGAGTGTCCACTCTGCAGCACAGTTGCATTCCGAGAGCAGAGTGCCTAACCCTCTGTCGCTGGAATGGGACTCAGAACCAGAGATCACTGTTGACATCAGCCACACAGGCTGGAGACGCTCAGCATTAGCCACGCAGGCCTAGCCAACATTTGGCTGGAGCAGAGTTCAGCAAACGTTTTCTGCACAGGGCCAGGTGGTGAGTCTGAAAGACTTTGTGGGCCACCTGCATCTACCGCCTGGATTTATTCTGCCATGTCAGATAGCCACAAACCATGTTTAAACAATCTGTGTAGCTGGGATCTGCCACAACTTTTCTTATGAAAGCTGGCTGAGCACCTGAGAGCACCTGAGCATCTTGCACAGACAAGCTGAACCTTCCATGGTGTTTGTTAACAGCCACCCTGGAAGCTCCTGGACTTGCCACAGGAGGAGCCCATCCTGGCCAGCACAGGGACCTGGTTGCTGCTGGCACTGCCAGCATCAAGGCTTTCACCATAACTCGTATTCCAGGCCACAGGCAGACACAGGTGCAAACAATCTGGCCTCCCCACGCCCCTGGACAGGTGCCAGAGAGCAGGATCCCACCTTCTCATCCCAAGATCCCATCTAGGTTGTGTTTAGCCACAGATGCTGATCTGGGCACTGAAGGTAAACAGAAGCCAAAGCTGCCTCTCTGGCCTTCCAACAAGCACCCGGGACATTACAGGGGTTAAACCACGGCAGGGAATGACATGATGTATCAGCCAACTTCTGAAAGCAAACCCATCTAAAACACTCAAGCTGGAGAAAAACCTTTCAAAGTAACAAAATGCTATAGTCAAGAGTTCCACCCTCAGGAGTGAGCCAGCAGGCAAACAGGGCACCCAGTCTTCTGCCTTCTTCTCTCTCCGTCAATGATGATGAAGCTTAACCATGTATATTTCATGTACAGCCTGGTCCCTAAACACGTGCCAACTACTTAGTTACCAGAGAAACAGCCATCTGTTCCTGCACCGCAACCCAACAACCTGGCTGTGTTGGGCTCGCTACTGAAAGTGGCCAATGTCTGGCACTCTTCTGATTTGGGCTTTCCTGAAGGCTGTTTCAAGGATGAACCAGAAATATTGAGGTTTTCACTTTGCAACCCTCCTTTGCACATGGCCACTGTTCCAGAGGCTGATCTGATAGAGGAGCCTTAACATTCAAAGCTTAACCCCACAGAACCTGCGGTCTCCTATTCCACCTCCTGGGATCCCCCTACAGGAAGTACAGAAGACCCCACTCATCCACAGGAACATATCCCAAGACCTCAAAGGCAAAGTACCAAACCCTTTGTATATGGTGCTTTTTCCTATACTTAAAGTACCTGGGATAAAGTTTAATTGATACAATAGGCAATTAAGAGAGCGATTAATAATAAAATGTAAAATTATAACAATATACGTAATAAAAGTTATATAAGTGTCTCTTGGAAAATGTTGTACTTTCACATTTCCTCTTAGACACCCAGCAGCTTCTCTTTGTCATATCTGAATTACCAGCATCATTATTTACTCTTACATTTTGGACCCATTACAAAGTAAAGCAAGGGCATACATATGACCACAAGCACTGTGGTACCATGACAGTGGATCTAATACCTGAGATGGTTCAAGTGATCAACAGGTAAGTAGCACAGAGAGAGAGGATACTCTGGACGAAGGAGTAACTCCAAGTAGGACAGCATGAGACTTCATCATGCTGCCCTGTAGAGTGTACAACTTACAGTTTAGAACTGATTTACTTCTGGAATTTTCTAGTTCATATTTTCAAACCATGGTTGGTCTTTACTGTAAGCCTAGTACATACATTAATGATCATGCACAAAGATCTCCAGTCTAGGGCCTAGGAGATGGTTCAGTGATCAAGAGCATTGTACTCTTGCAGAGAACTGGATCCCAGCAGCCACCATCAGGTAGTTCACAACCACCTGTAACTCCAGTTCCAGGGGATCCAGTGCTGTCTTCCAGCCTCTGCAGGTATTCACACATGCATATGCAGGCACGCATACATAAGTCAAACTAAAGTAATCTTTCTTAAAATATGTCCAGTCCAGTGCTTTTTATAAGTGCAAAGAACTGGAAAAACACAAAATATTCAGTTAGTGTGATTGAGGAAGTAGTTATTCACCCAAATTTATATTGCATTAACAATCTTTACCAGCTGGGCACGCCTTTAATCCCAGCACTCAGGAGGCTGAGGCAGGCAGATCTCTGTGAGTTTGAGGCCAGCCTGGTCTACAGAGTGAGTTCCAGGACAGCCAGAGTAGTTACACAGAGAAAGCCTGTTGAGAGAGAGAGAGAGAGAGAGACAAAGAGAGAGAGAGACAGAGAGAGAGGAAAGAAAAAAGAAAAAAAGAATCTTTACCAAGAGAGAGAGTGAGAACAAGAGAGAGAAGAAAAAAGAAAAAAAAGAATCTTTACCAAGTATTTTCAATCATATGAGGGAAAGGTCACAGTATACAAGGCTGGATTCTTTGTTTTTAAGTAAAACTACATATAAATTATGTAAAAAAAAACCACTCTTTTGATGATCCATGATACTTATCACTTAGGGAGCCAATGAGAGAAGGTGGAGAGGAGAGGAAATGGGAGAACTGGAGAGAAACGGAGAGGAAAACTGCCCCACCCTGTGCCGATTTGGTCCATGTTCAGTGCTCAATTCTCTCAACCTGAATCAATGATCAGATGGTTCCTTTAGCTGCTCACAAACCATTTCTTCTAGAAAGCGAAAGGGTGGTTTATGAAGTTTGTCATGCCCAAGACATGGATGTGAGGAAGAGCTGAATGCTGGCCCCAGATCTTTGGGACCTAGTGGGGTCCTCTGAGAACAAATATGAACCTCTGGGGTATCCCACCAAGTGTACCCCTATCTGTGACCTCTCTAGATTCTCTAAGCTATACCAAGGAGCGTCTGGGCAACCCTATCCTTTCACAGAAGAGGAAACCGAAGCCCAGAGAGGTGGAACAGAGCATGTCCAGTATCTGCACGTTTGAACAGAGCGGAGACAAACGGGAAATTCTGTGGTGTAGATGCAGAGCCAATGACAAGTGGTGACAAAATTCCCACTATCTATGGGCCCCTGTGGGAGGGTCTGGGATGACTGCCTGCTCACAGGCCCCCTTGGTGACTCTGACCAAGGTCCTTACACTCATGGATACTGTTAGCTGTGAAGGCAGCAGCCAGGGAAGGTTACCTTGAGAGGAAAGCATGATGCTGGGTGATGGCCTCACAGTCATAGGTGGAGGAGTCGCTCTGTTTCCGTGGCAATGGCCTTTTTGGCTCCTCATCCTCCACTCCACTAGATACATCAATGTTACTCTTGCTGAGGCGCTTGCTGCTGGCCAGATCACAGTCCTCCTCCACCACAGGGGTGTCCTTGAGCAGAAAGCATAACAATCAAAGGGGCCCTGGGGCCCTGCCTCCTCCTCTGGGCATAAATGAACCCCTTCTTCCCATGTGGAAACTATGCTTCCAAACAGCTCATGGTGATTGAGGGGTGGGGGTGTAAGCACAGACCATCTCCTATGACCACCTAGAGAGACAAATACTAGTAGACCTCCTCTGGGCCTGTTTATTGGTCTGTGCTAAACATGTTCTTGCTATTTCCATACAACCCTTTGTATTATAGACACCACAATACCAACATGAAAACCCAGCACTGCATTCCCTGTGGGAGCCACCTGCTCCTCTGTTGTATGAGAGACACCCAGGGACACGCCCTCTCCCATCCCCCAGCCTGACCACACCTGGGTACTGCTGATGCTTCCCTTCCGGCTGCTGCTGCCAGGACTGTCCCCCGAGGACCCTGCACTGTAGCAGATGGCATCGAAAGCCAGGAGGCCACCCACACAGTCCCCGATGAGACACACCTGCAGAGGCACAGTTGGGCTGCAGGCTTGCCTGCCACAACCTTCTCACCCCAAATCCAGTCAGAGCAGGGGCATGTTCCCATGAGAGAATAAGGAACTTGTCTTAAGGAGTTGCTTAGAGCCCAAATAGAGGATCCTGACAATCGATTTCCTTTGGGGTCAGCCTGAGGTGAGTGGTCAGGCCACGATTAGGAGTCAGACTAGCTAAGGGTCATCATGGACTCTAAATGAGGGCAGTTTTTCTGTCTGTAAAAAGAGAATACCAAACCCATCAAAAGGCTCCTCCAATCTCAGAGGCTACAGCTCTAGCCTGCCTTGATCCTGCAGCAGACCCCAGCCCCTCTTTTAGGCAGCAGCTGACACAAGCAGGAGAAAGCAGGTTCTTACCTGCCCACTGAAGCCAATCCCATCAGAGGACTTGAGAAACTCTCCATAGATGTGGTTAGCTCGCTCGATGACAGTGGCAACAGCATTCTGGTACTGTGGAGAGGAGATGGCCAGCAGGGGAAGGGCAGCCAGGGGAACGTGGTCCTGGCTGGTGCTGAGGCAGCCCTCGTCGTGGCTATAGGGGTTCAGGCTGCAGACACGGGGACCCAAAGTCAGCCTAGCCAGGACCAAGAAGTGGGTGACGAGGAACTGCGGGCTCTTTGGAAGAACATACATGCCGCCTGGGCACTAGGTTCAGTTGCAGAAAAATTTTAAGGCGGGGACGGGGGGAGGGAGAATAAGAATTCAAGGCTGCTCTGACTCCATACATGCCAGCCCATGCCGGTCTTGCTGTGTGGCACAGCCATGCTGTTTGGTAAGAACCTAAAAACACCCCAATTCTGAAAGAACCTAGAGAATCAGCCAACACAGAACAGTGTGGGAAAGCGGTACCATGGTAGACCTCCTGGAGGAGGAAGGGGCTGAATTAAACTCTCAAGAGAGGCTTTGGGGGAATCTGAGGAGGAAGCAGTTGTGGAGCTGGGACAATGGCTCCAGTGTGAAGAGGCACCTCACTGACAGTATGTTCTATATCCAAGGACAGATCTTCTGCTTCAGGTTTCGCAGAGAAGGTTGGGTGCCTGCCCTACAGAACTCCACTCCCAGGGGC
This sequence comes from Ondatra zibethicus, assembly GCA_004026605.1. NCBI lineage: Eukaryota > Metazoa > Chordata > Mammalia > Rodentia > Cricetidae > Ondatra > Ondatra zibethicus. The sequence continues at coordinate 24,981 of PVIU01000948.1, forward strand.
CACTGCATCCCTCCATCTCCCTACTAGGAAGTCCCTCCCTCTCTGGGCAGCTCAGACCCACCTGTCTTCCCATCCCCATCTGGATTGCCTCTGTCCCCCAGCACACCCAACCCTGATGATCTGTTGGCCTTGGCTTTTTAGAACAGACACAGAAGGAGTCTGAGAACTTCCTACCCAGGGCCAACAGCCTGTCCTTACCCCCAGATGCCTAGCTCCAGAGTGCCCAAAGCCTAGAGCAGATGGGTCTAAGAACCAGCAGAATCTAGGGCAGAGGACAGGATTCAGGCACCCTCAGCAGGTGGCAGGGTCCTAGCAGTGTGCAAGGCAGGCCCCACCAACCATTTCTCATCTCCAACTAATTCAAATTAGAGGAAACAGGCCTCGATTGCAGCCGGAGAGATTTTAATTAGCCGAAAAGGAGCTCCCTCCCAGCAGTGATTACCGGTGATTAATGGCCCTAGCAAGAGCTGCCTGGGGGAGAGGTAAGCTCCCTCCTGCTCTCCCCTCAAATGGCCTGGACATCCATCTTCCTGGAGATAAGAATGACCCAGCTCAAGAGGTCAGCCATCCTGGGGGTGAGTCTTGAGATGGATTGTGGACCAGCAAGATTAACTCTGGGACTTCTGTGAGTGTGAGAGACCAGAGTCTGGCCACCCACTCAGCTGCTCTTAAATCCCACAACAGAAGAGCTCAGCAAGCCCTTGTCTAGGAAGCAGATTCCAAGGCTCCGCCCACTCAGCTGCTTCATGGGCACCTGCACATCTTGCGAGTGACATGCGTCACATCAGATACAGAGGCAATTGGCATGGATCACCCCAGATACTGGGGCAATTGGCTAAGCTAAGAAGCAATAAACCTAACCTGCTTCCTGACTTGTATATCTGATGGAGATCCACCCGAGGGCATCCTGCGAACCCAGAGAAACTGAGCACCAGCCAGGAAGTGAGCAGGATGCGAAATGGTCCAGCCCCTGCTAGATCCTGAGCTACTAGAAGTGAAAGACAGGGCTCTTGAGCCCATCCCATACTGGAGCCCCTGGGCTCAGAGCCCCATCTGACTGAAGCTAAGCACATTGCTCCCCTTCTCTTGGGATTCTGAGTATGTTCCACACAAGGAAGAAAGCCTGGAGGAGGGGCTTTCCAAGGTCATGTGAGGGGCGGTGCCAACAGCTCCCTTTTTACCCCACCTGCAGGAAAAGTCTGGTCTCCCTGCTTCAGTCTCAATAATTTGCTCAGTGTCTAGGCCATGAGGGCTCTACAGGTGCACAAAGACTATTTTTTCAAACTATTGAAAAGAAAGCAGGTGTCCAACCGACTCCAGGTACTGACCTTCAGTGACTTCAACAGTGGAAGTCTAGAGCACTGGAGCCCTCAAGTTCTAGCATGGTGGGTGGAATTTCCCCATAGAGCCCCTGGTCTCTGAGTCTGCCCCTCACTGGTGCCTGGGTCCACAATGGGAGGGATGTACCGGCACTTGTAAGACGTAAGCCTAGTGTTCAGCCTATGCTTCTGACATACCGTCCTTTCCCTCCCTGAGCCTACAAGTTGGGTCTCTGCTGTGAGCTAGGACAGGACCCTACCATCTCACTTTCCACCAACAGGAAACAAACTGAGCATGCCCCTGGCCCTAGAGGATGCTAGTGTGGCAGCCAAGGGCAGCTCGGTGCTATGTGGACACTTGCCATATACACCAGTATTAGCATCACCTCCATCTTACAGATGAGGGACTTAGGGAAGGAAGAGGTGACACAGTTCCCCAAGGTCATACAGCCAAGATTCAAGTCCAGGCCCCCAGAGAGGACATACACTTAGCCACGCTATGACATTAAAATCAACTCTCCTCTGGGAAGTCTTCCCTGACTGAGTACTAGTTGTATCTCAGGCTACCTCCATTACAGTACCTATTCCTATAGAGCTGGTCTCTGGAGGGAGGCTGCCTTGGTGTGACTCCTGGCTCCATTCTTGGATATCTGGGGGAAATGGATAAACTTCTTAGGGCCTGTTTCTTCTTTCATTCAAACTGAGGCACAGGAAGTGAATATGGGCTAGCATGGGGAACCTGGTGCTCCCATGTCCCTGATAGAGGACTCTTAATGACCATATTCCACTAAGGATGCTCTCCGCAATTCTGATTTGACACCAGACAGGCCTCCCAAGGCAGGGGTATGCCCTCCACTTACACCTCCCACATCAAACCCAGACCGTACAAACAAGCCGAAATGACTCACTTAGAGACGAGCGAGAAAGCCTCCGAGCAGATGGCAGGACAAGGAACAAACTTGATGAGGATGTGGCCCAGGGCAGCAGGGAAGTGGGCACGCGTGACCTTCTCCAGCACAGAACTGAAGGTGTGAATGTCGGCCGCCTTGCAGGAAGGGTCACTGGAACCAGTGTCTAGGACGTTGCCCCCGTGCAGCACCAGCAGGAGGACATGCGTCTTGCAGGAACGCTGTGAGCAGCCTTCCTGAGAGGGACATGACAGGGATAGAGACAGGGAGGCAGCAGAACCCCAGGATGCACAAGGACAGAGACATGGGAACTATGACACCCCACGACCCCTGTGGGACTCTGGTGCACCCAGAAGGCTACTGGGAGGGCCAGACCCTCAATGAATAGCACAGCAAGATGAGTTTTCAGTGACTCTCCTTGTGCCTATAAGAGCCTGAAGCCCAGAGAACAGGGAGGTACCCAGGGGTCATATAGCAAAGAAGAACTGGATGGAGGCTAGGCAGCCTGTCTACTCTCCTAGGGTTCTTCCTAAGATGCTGGCTACAGATGGACCGGATGCCTCCAAAACCCAGCACACCTCTCCGTCTTCGTGGATCTCAATGCTTCCTTGAGCTGGGAACTTTTGTCTTCTTAGGGACACCCGATACAGTTCTCCTGCAGAGGACAGAAAGAATGCAGTAGGCGCCCACCCGCACTGGCACCCTGTAGGTGTAGCAGAGGCCCTGGTTTATTGGGAAGCTGGAGTTACAGTCAGCAGCTAGGGAGGGTCACCCAGTCCAGACCCTGTCTTACACAAAACGGCCTTGCCCTTCTAGGGAAAAGAAGCCCAGCTGAGGCCAGCCATCACAAATAAGACAGGATGTCCTATGAAAGAGCTGCCCTTCTTATTTCACCAGTAATGGCAGCTGTGCTAGAGACCTATGACATCCAGGAACTTGATGCAAATGTCCCTTGAGAACAGCTGGGGAGCTGCTGTGTTTCAGGTTATCTAAATGTGACTGGGCTAAGAGACACCCTGTGTCTCCCATGTGTGCCTATGAGGGGCTTCCAGGAGGGTTGTGCTCTAACCACAGAAGCTAAGTTGAGAAGATTCTGCCCTTGGGGTAAGCACGTGCCACCCCTTCCGTGGAGGTCTGAACAAAACAAAAGGGTTGGGAGGGGCACAGTGTCAGCCTTGGGATAAGGTGTTTCTGGGCCTCCGCCTTCTGGCTGGAGATGGGGACTTACTTCCCTGGCTGCCCTGGAGCTCGGGCCATTGAGCTTGAACAGCAATGATATCACTATATTTCATGGGCTTTGGATGGAGAGCAGAGACAGGACTTCTCAGTTTTTACTATTGTACAAGCGCAACGCTCATTAGACAAATTCCATTTTTATTTTTGTTTTTTTTTTCTTTTGGAGGGATTGTTGCTGATTTTTCTTTTATCACATTATTCATTTATTTTGTTTGTATAAACATGCAGAGGACAACGCACAGCAATCAATTCTCTCCTTTGATCACGTGGGTCCCAGGGACTGAACTCAGGCTATCAGGTTTAGTGGTAAGTTCCTTTACCTGCCAAACCATTTTACCAGCCTGTTTCTGTTGTTGTTGCTTGGTTGGTATATTTTTATGACTATGAATGTTTTGCCTTAATGTATATCTGTGTAACACATGTGTCCCTGTTGTCCACAAAGGTGAGAAGAACATGGGACATCAGATTCTCTGGGATTAGAGTAACAAAGGGTCATGAGCTACCACGTGGGTGCTGATAATTGAACCCAGATCATCTTCAAGAACAAATGCTCTTAACCCCTGTGTCAACTCTGCAGTCTCAGACCAATTTTTTAAAAAAAAAAAAAGTATTTTTTTTAAAATATCTGTTTGGGACTGGGAATGTAAGAGCACACTTGCCTGACATGCACAAGGTCCCAGGTTCCGTTTCCACCACAAATAAATAAAATAAGCAAAGCTGGCTGAAGTTCTTAGTGAGGTAGCAAAGCTTTGAACTACAAGATTATGGTCCAGAGGGAAGTGACCACTCAGAAAGGGAAGGCCACCGTCTGGCATGACACTTGGCATCCAGAAGGCACTTTGGAGTCACTCAGAAGTGCTTTCCTCACTCCTGCTAGCTGCCTAAGCCAACACCTCCCCCAGGAAGGGCTTCTCGGGCTCCTGGGCTCCTGGGCTCCCACTGCTCGAATACAGAGGTCTATAGCCAAACACAGAATCTGCCACTTGTTTGGGTAAATAAAGTCTTCTTGGCACACAGACAGTTCATCCATTTATGTATCATCTATGGCTGCCTTCACACCACAGGCCTGACTTCAGTGGTGACAACAGACTCACAGCCCTCAAACCATAAGATATTTATCTGGATTTTTCCAGAATAATGTGCCAGTGCTTGATCTAAGCCCCATGTTCTGCATCAGGTCAGACTGAATCAGATTCTCCTATGGAAAGAGGTCTTAGATGTCCCACAGCCGCCCTTTACATAAACAATGTCTGCCGCCCAAGAGTCCTTGCTTCACCCAGCCCACTGTGTCTCCTCTCCCTTCCCCAGGAGATGGATACTATTGCCTGTGTTTGGACAAAACCCACAGCTGGACTCTGAAGCACTTGTTTGCCTCTGTTGATGGGGAACTCATCTTCTCGCTCAGAAGTCCATTCTAGATGAGGATAATCCTCCCCAAGGTCCCTCTCACCCCTGCAGGCTTAGTGGAGGTCCTTCCCATGACTCTGTAATCAGCCTAGGTCTAGATCAGCATTCCCAAGCCTGGTCCAGTGAGAACTATCTGCAATGAATTCTACACAAGGAGTTGTTCTCAGCTGGGAAGAGCAGTTCTGAACTATCTGGTCCCTAAGACACAACCCTGGGCTAGAGGCAACTGCTTTGTGAGTTCTGAGCTACTTCTGTGGGGATGAAAATTGTTTCCTGGGTGACGGGACAGGTTGGCTCTTATGAGGAAGAGGCTAGGACGAATGTTCCTGAGGCCTGGCTCTGCCTGCCATTTTTTCTAATTCTCCTGTCTGTTTTCGTCAGTTTATATAGCATGAGCAAGTGACTCTATGTGTGTGTGTATGTGTGTGTGTGTGCGCACGCACAAGTGCCATAGCCTGCATGTGGAGGTCAGAAGACAGCCTCAGGCACTGGTCCTCATCTCTCACCTTGTTGAGAAATGGTCACTTGCAAGCTTCTGAGAATTCTGTTGTCTTAGTTTCCCATCTTGCAGTAAGAACACTGGAATTACAGACACAGGGTCTGTTCCAGCTCTATGTGACTTCTGAGGATTCAAACTCAGGCACTCACACTTGTGTGGCGTGTGCCTTACTCACCCCTGCTTCTTGTTTTTGTTTTGTGTTTTTATTGAGACAAGATCTCCCTAAATAGCCTAGGCTGGCATGGAACACACCATCCTCCTAGCCCCTGTCTCCTGGGTATTGAGATTGGAGGCCAGTGCTGCCCTTCCCCAGCCCTCCTATTCCGTCTTCTAACTACAAAAGACCTGATCCTGAGTCTGAATAGGAGAGGCCTAAATTCTGCACTCAGGACAGGACGGTCATAAAGACAAGAGGAATGAGTCCACTTCAATGAGCCCTTAATAAGGGCTGACATGGGTCAACTCACCCATCGCCCCATCTGCCTTCTCAGTTTAGGTGACTCTTTTTCTTAGCCCCATTTTACAGATGAGTATATTTTAAAATGTGTAGTTTACATACATCCCGCCCAGGCCAATTGGGGCAGCCATAGAATAAAAAAAGGCCAAGGACTCCCCGCTAGAGGGCCCCACCTCCATAGAAGAGGGCACTCAGCCAGACGCGCCCCGCCCTTCCAAGCGGCAAGCGACAAGCTGTACCTCCCTGCAGAAGCAAAATGCAGGGGACATCTGATGAACAGAGTCCGGGTCTGCTGCCCAAGTCCTCTTTCTAAACTTTGTCACCGGAGAAAGAGTGTCTGGGAAAGAAGCCAAAGCCAATACAAAGTAAAAACTCATCTTGTGGTGTGTGTGGCCTCTTGAGCACGTATGCTCCTCTGGAGGAGGCGCACAGAGGAACCCAGAGTATCTGCAGAACCAAGGCTAATAGTAGGGGTGGGACAGAGGTAGACGGGACATCTCTACCTCTGAGATCATAGTCTCCAAAACCCTAGGCTTTGAAACCAAAAGGCCTGAGTTCAAGACATGACTCTTAGTAGCTGTGTGACCTGAGCCTGTTTCCTCACCTGGAGTGCAGGAATGCCACAGTGATAATATAACTCCCTTATGGAGCGACTGCAGAGATAAGTGAGCTCCTATGGGTGATGGGCTTTTGAACAAGGCATAGACCTGTGAAATGTGTTAGCTGCTATTGTTATCAGTATTATCCAGGGTGCAGGGGGCGGGGCATGACTGACAAGATGGGGTAGAGGCTGATAAGGACATTACCGCCTCCACACTCCCTGTCCTGCCGCCAAGTCCCTCCCTGAGCCCTGGCAGGCTCACCGACCTCACTGGGCTGGGTGCCTGCTTGCAGTGTGATTACAGGATTAAATGCTGTGATTGCTACAAATTAACATTGCGAAGCTATAAATAACTTGCAGGGAAGACATGAGGGTCCTGCTGTCTTCCGGGCACCATGCCCTCGGTTAAGTAGGGGCTGAATCCTGCATCTTCACTGGTGACATAGACCTAGGAGCTCCCACAGTCTCCATCTGCCTGGTGTCAGCTCCCTGGGGACCACACAATACTCATGGTGGATGCACAAGGCATCTTGACCATAGATGATGCTGAAACAGTTCCCCAGTCAGTAGGGATGAGAGCTGAGGGCTAGAAACTGGATAGAGGTATCTGTAGAATTGCTTCTCCCTGCCTCACTCCCCAGCAGAAAGGAAGCATCTCATTCTTTCTGCAGTTTGGGAACAGAACCTTGCTTCCTTGGGTCCACAGAGGTATAGATGTTGTGCCTTTTGTCAGAGAGGCCAGGAGACCTTGCCTGGCGGATGCAGATACTGGTCCCTTGAGCACTTCCTGCCAGGACCAGAGTCATCCACAGGCTTGCAGAGGCTTCTGTGAACAAGCAGGAGAGTAACCTTAAGACTGCCCCATCTGTCTGTCTGTCTGTATGTATGTATGTATGTACCCTTCCCATAAGGCTTTGTATTGTTGTTATTGTTGCTGTTGTTGCTGTTTCAAAACTAGATCTTCCAATGTACCTCAGGCTGGCTTCCAATCCTTGACAATCCTCCTGCCTCAGCCTTCTGCATACTGAGATTATAGGCAGGTACCCCCACACTCAGCAAAAGCTAGTTCTTTTAAGAACCTCACACAATAATCAAGATCACTGGGTTTGATTCTCCCATAAGACAGAACTTCTTCACCACCTTCGCTTATGCCAAGCTGTGTGCCTATGAACCTTTCTTCCCTTTGCAAACTAGAAAACACATGTGTGTTCCGCAACACCCTACTCAGTAGCCACTCCTGGAAAGTCTGTTCAGATCTACCTAAACCAGGATGTTACACCTGCTGAATGGGGCGTGACCTGCTATTATAAGGTTTCTTAATTTCCCTTCAAACAAGGAGCCTCATAAAGGCAGAAGTTATCAGCTTTCAGGGCAGTTACACAGCCTCTCCAAGCTGCTCAAGCCCCCAGAGACTCCAAGTTCAGGGAACAACCCCTCTTCCTTGGTGAGGAAGAATTCCCTGAGCAAGTCCTGAGAGGAGCTAGGGTCTAAGGTGCTCTGGGAATGCTAGCTCCTCCTGACCTGCCCGTTGTTCTACACCTGGAGGATTCACCAGGTTTTCTGGTGCTGAGAGGCTAGTAAAGAATTCTGGGTGGTGGAAAGCCACCTGCAAAGGGCCCTAAGACTGGGTCATCAAGCCACCTGTTTCTCTCCACCATCTGTTCATTTCTATTTGCATGACCCTGTTCAGGCTGGGTCCCTATTGGGCTCATACTTAGGGTAGGTAAACTGGTTTTGTGACAATGTTTTAGGGTTTTGAGGCAGGCCAGCTACTACAGTGCCTGCTCCCAGCACTCTGCCAGTCCCAGCTCCGGGATTGGTGACCCACCCAGCTCCGGGATTGGTGACCCACCCAGCTCACCATGCTTCTTTCTGCCGGCTAAAGAATAGAGGCTATTTTTGCTTAATCACAGCCTTGGGAAAGCACAAATCCTGATCATCCCTTCTAATTACCATGCACCATACTGCTCCAGAGACAAAAGCCAAGGTCAGCACCCACGTGCTTGGTTCCCTAAGCAAAACATCACCCTAGCCTGGCAGAAGAGCACAACTGTCCCCAGTCACTTGCCACCCATTGCCAGGACCTAGCGGGAGCAAATGCTCACTACTCAGTTTTGTTCTCCAGCCTACCAGTCCCCTGGCAGTGGCTGTCACCTCTACCAGCTACCCATGAAGTGAACTGAGTAGAGCTGGTGCAGCCTAGAACCATGTAGCTTGTCCTGAAAGGGACCTAAATGTCTGCAAGACAGAATATGCAGATAGGCAGAAGCATCGCTTTGCAGCAACCTGGTGACTTTGCTCTCTTGCTCCACACTAGATCGTGAATGTCCCACTGGTACCCATGTGTTGAAGGCTTGGTTCCCCAAGCTGCCGTTCTACTGGAAAATGGGGACTGGTGTGAGGAAGGGGTGTAGACTTGAAGTGTCTCTAGGGTCCCCAGGCCCTTCCTTTCTCTCCTTTTGTTTCCTGGCCAGCGGGAGGTGAACAACTTCCTCCACTACGTGTTCTCAGCAAGGTATACTCTGCCACCCAGACTCCAGACGACCATCCGCTGACACCTCGGGAACTCTGAGCCAAAATAATAGGTGGGGATTGATCTTCAATAGCAGAATTCAGACAGAATGGCAAGAAGCAGGGGGGGAAAAGCCTTGTCCAGAAAGTTCCTGGGCTCTTATAAAACTGAGAAATTTTCTATCCAATGAACCTTTTCCTGGGGACTACTTGAAAAAATGAAAGTGAGACAGCTGAACTTCATTGAGGGTTCAACCTATCTTTCTTTAAAGTTAATTGTATCAAGTGTTGGGGGGAAGCAGAAAGTTGACTAACATGGGCCTACTTCCTGACTCTAACCTAGCCTTGCTGCTAGGCAGTCCCCAAAGGCTCCTCAGGGCTGGACTTGAAAGCTCCTGGCTTCAATCATCAATCAGACACCAGGTCACCCTCCCCTGAAGGTGCCCCAGCACCCAGCCTTGGGAAAACAACATTCTAGGCAGGTGGAAGGGGTGGGACAGAGCTCTTGAGCCTTGTAGTGGAAGGAAATCATCAAAATGTTGTAATTTTTGTCCCACTGGGACCAAGGTTGGTTCCCCTATTCTCCACCTTTCCTTATGTCCTTATGTTCTACTATTTCTTTAGTTGGCTCATGTTTATTTTAGTCTCAAAGTATTTATGAAGATGTACATTAAGTGGACACTGTAAGCATGTGTTGTCATATTTACACTAAGAGCAATTACAAGCTGGTCACAAACTTACATCTTGTATTTGGTTTTAACACATAACTCAGTATTTCTTTCTGATTTCTGCTCTGCTGGTTATCTATCACCCAACTTGGGTCAGAGCTGAAAACACCCAGAAAATCCAGCACCAGGCTACAAGGATCTCAAGCTTGGAAGATCACATGAACCAAGTCAACTCATACGGCCAAGTCAAAGTCACAACCCTAAAACTTATCTAGGTCATATGACCAAATCTACTTACATGATCCAGAGCTACAAAAGGAGATTGCCCAAACCAGAAAGTTCAAAGTGAGGACTTCAGGCCACTTTGAGGGCATATTCGGAGCCTGATAATTTGGCAGGAACACTGTAGAAAGTTTAGGGCCAGCCTGGAGAAGAGTCAACCAAGTGAACCTGCAGATCCACACTGCATGTCCAGGCTGCAGATCCATGGTGCAAATCCACACTGCAGATTCATGCCACAGATCCACACTGCATGCCCAGGCTGCAGATCCATGCTGCAGATCTATGCCACAGATCCACACTGCATGCCCAGACTGCAGATCCATGCTGCAATTCCACACTGCAGATCCATGCCACAGATCCACACTGCATCCCCAGGCTACAGATCCACACTAAAGATCCACTCTGAAGATCCAAGCTGATTCCCACAGTGGATTCACAACACTAATGCTGCAGGTGCGCACTGCAGAGCCGCGCCATGGATTCCCACCATAGGCCTACTGACTCTGTGGATACACACTGAAGATCCACACCACAGAGCCATACTGCAGATCATCTAGTAAATACACACTGTAGTTGCACCCCACAGATTCACAGTGAAGACCCACATCACAGATCTCCACTGCAGACCCAGTTAGAAATGCATGCTAAGCCAGGCTTGAACCTGGGAAGTAGAGCGCAGGACAACAACATGTCATACTTTGGAAGCATTTACAGTTGTCTACAGTGGCCTGTTCTGGCCTGCAGGCAGGGAATTCTCTTTTACTGATGTTATGCAAGCAAGTTACGCACTTGGTAGGGATGCTGGGATGGAATTTCCACCCAGGGTTAGTGGGATCTAGAAACTGAGATTCCCTCATATGCCTTCTTAACCCTCTCAAGGTCAAAATCCAATCATATTCACCTGGCTTTGCCTAGCTAACAGGCAGAGGTGTGTGCAGTAAGCCAGTGTCTTTAAAGAGGTACTAGCCAGATGAAAGCTTGCCCCATGCCCCTTGACACTTGACCCTTGCTAGGGTCTGGGACTTAGACCTTACCTGTTCAGAACATACTGGTGGGTACCCTAAAATGAGCATGGGAATGTCTTGGAGAAGGAACTCAGCTAAGAGAACCCATTTCAGGGCTAGAAAGCCACCATCTTGAATCAGGCCAGGTGAGTTTGCCAGGAGGGTGTGACATCCCCCAAGCCTGGTGTCCCCACTGAGCCCTGTACTAAACACAGGTCCCTTCATCTGGGTCTCCAGTGTGCAGTCCTCACCCCATGTCTCAGGCAGTCTTCATGTCCTCCTGAGAAGCCAAGATAGCCTAAACATCTCACAGAGAAAACCAAGACTCAGAAGGACTAAGGGACTTTCCTCTGGAAGTGGAAGGTCTCTGTGTAGAACATCCCTCATGGGCTTAAGTTTCTGAACAACCAGTCCCAAGCCGGTGGTATTGTTCTGGGGAGGTTGTGGACATGGCGTCTAGATGGCAGACACTGGCCTCTAAGGAGCAAGCCTTTGAAGGTTATAGCCACCCCTGTTTCCTATTCCTTCAAGGCACAAATGAACCTACTCCACACAGGCTCTCATGAACAGATCTTCACCACATGATAAACTTAGCTCTGAGTCAAAAGAACCCCAACCTTTTCTCCTTTAAGTTCCTAACAGATATTTTGTCACAGTGTGGGGAAAGCTAACTGATAACGCATGAGAGAATCTGAACTCAGGTCACACTTCTTACTTCCTACAGTCAGGGAGTTGAGTAGGAAAGGGATGATCTCTTCAGTCCCCAAATGCCTCCTGCACCACAGCTCTGACCCCTCACAAGAGCCAGGGCTAGGAGGGAAAACAGGCAGGCCCTGTTATGGGACACAGGAGCTTGCTGGGACAGTGGGGACTGACTCTGTTAGGATTTCCTGTCTAATCAGGCCTGGGCTTGCCTGCCTGGAAGAACACACTCTCACAACAGAACATAGCAGCCTCATCCAGCACGACTCCCCCCCCCCCCCCCCCACTTAAGCATCCCTTGCAAACATAGTGGCTCCCAGCCAAGGGACAGGAAATGACTCTCCCACACAAAAGAACCCTAAAGTGTACTGAAATTAGCCACAATTCCTTGCCTTTGTTTAGCAGATCAGCCACTGTCAACACCCCGTGAGAAAACAGGTTTTCTTCAGGTTTTTTGGTGAGAATAAAAGTCAATACAACAGGTCTCTGGAGGGCCATCTGGCAATGCCATTCAAAACACAAAACGCGGATGGCCCAGCAATGCCAAGTCCATGTGATGAACATGTTACATGTACCCCCATTAACCACTGTATGTTGTTTACAATACTGAATGATGAGAGGCAACCTATGGGGACAAGCTAAATAAAATGCTTCACAGAGATCCAGCACACACTCAAGGCCAAGATCAATGAACCTGAACATTGTAGACGTTCTGAGAGAGAAGGAGAATGGCGGTATATTATCCACAGAAGGCAAGGAGGGAAACGGAGCACACAGCGCACTCCCATCTGTGTGGGGTACATATAAAAATATATATGGAAGTGAATATTTATGGATATGTTCATGTTTTCAGAGTCTGGAGTGGGACATGAGATACTTGTCATCCTCTCCACTTCTGGGAAGAAGGGCTGGGTGAGCTGAGCTGGGGAGCTGGGCGCAGAGAGGGAGAGAGGGAGGTGCATGCGTCATCTTTCATGCCTTTTGAGCTTTTACCTTGTTCACGCACGGCCTACTCAAAAAACAGATCAAAACTAAGAATATTTTTAAAGTGCATGTAACAAGGTGATTTTTTTTCCTTTCTGAGATTTGACTTTATATTTTCTGCTTGTTCTAACTCCTTTGCCTCAAGGTTTGTGGCAAAGCTCCCCAGCTCTTGTTTTCTCTCTGTTACCAGGAAAAGCGGGTTTGAAGACACAAGAGATTCCTTCAAGTCAAAAATAAAAGGTTCCCGCTTAGCTGCCCCAGTTGTGGGGAGGACAAAGACCTGGGCTGGGCCTTTCACAGTCCCATGAGGGAGAGGAACTCAAAGGCCTGGCCACCTGGAGACCCAGGAATCCACCAGGAGTTACAGATGGAGACAAGCAGGTGACCAGGGACTGGGTTAAAAGTCCCTGTACCCTCCAGTGTGGGCACAGGGATCCTGCCCATGTGTGCACAGTGCTGCAGACACCAACCAATGTCGGGAAAGATGCAGAGTCTTAGGGAAATTAGGGAAGGAGATGCCTATGCACTCACCAGAGGGATCCTTCATCTGCTCAACCAGGTGGAACCCAAGGCCAAAGCCACACTGGCTTTCTGAGAAACAGAGGACAGTGCAGTTCCTTGACATCAAGTCCATGATCTACACTGAGTGGCCTCCAGTGCCCACCCCCACCTCCACCGGTCATACATCCTAAGCCCTGCCCCTAAAGTGGAGGCTCCATGGCTTCTGGTAAGGTTGAGACATAGGAAGAGCTATAGGAGAACTGAGAAGAGGCATGCTCCCTCTGTCAGGCACTCTCCAGGAAGCTGCCCCCATGGATGCCAACTGAGTCATCCATGAATTACGTCCCTCTGCAAGTCTCTCCTCCTGCCATGTGGGTTATGAGCCTTTCCTCTGCCTGACCTCTGCCTGAGACCCAGACTACAGCCTACAGCTGTGAATCACCATGCCCTCTAGTCTCACCTTTCCCCTTGCTCCACACTTCTTTGTCAACCATAGTCTGTCCCCTGCCCCCCCGCAACCACTCTACCTACCTCTACCTCTGGTCCCTCGTTCCCTCCAAACTCAGCCATTTCTGCCTTTCAGAAAGTTAGCAAACACCCCCTCTTCCCTCTCACCACAGGGCCCTTCTTATGTCTGGACTTTTGAATACTGCTCATGTGTCCCAATTTCTTACAGAAGAATCCATGTTCCTTCCTCCTAGAGAGGGGTGTACCTTTCCCCCCACAAATCAACATGGATCTCTTTCCTGGGACAAGCATTTACAATTGTCTTTAACTTTTTTATTTTCTGAGTATAGGCATTCTGCCTGCACCACTGCATGCATGCCTGGTACCCATGGAGGCCAGAAGAGGATGTTGGATCCCCTGGAACTGAAGTTAAAGATGGTTGTTAGCTTCTATGTGGGTGCTGGGAATTGAACCTGGGTCCTCTGGAAGAACAGCCAGTCCTCTTAACTGCTAAGTCAACTATCTAGCCCAGAAATCCTTGCAATTGTGCGTGTGTGCGCATTGCATGAGCATGCACAAGCAGGCAAATATCAGTACTCATGTGCCATGGCACACATGTGGAGAACAGAAGACAACTTGTGGGAACTGATTCTCTTCTACCATGCTGGTTCCAGGGAAAAATTTAGGTTGTCAGCCTTGGCAGCAAGCACCATTATCTGCTGAGCCATCTATCTCTTCAGCCCACAATTATAGTTTTATAGTTATTTGAGGACTCTTCCTCCAGCTCCCAGGCTATAAAACCTTTAAAAGATAGACTATGTTCATTTGGCTCTGCTTTGTTTTATCCCCAGAGACTATCACAGCCCTGGCTAATAAAGGTGTTCATTAAATATTTTTTCAACAAACAAGCAAATGGACTAATGATTTGTTCCCATTCTGCACCACAAGCATCAGAACTTTACACAACTCCAACACAAGAGATTCTGCGCAAACAGACTTACATCTGTGCACACCGCACACACTAGCCCCAGGTAAATGAACACACCAGTGCACCGCCACATATTAGTGCACAACCACAGGTGAGGAGACACTCCATTCGTGCACGCGCACAAAGGAAGGAAGCGTGCCAGGCCCAAACATACGCACACAAGCAAGAAAAAGTGCTTCCAAGGCGGACGTCTGCCACCCTGAGCTCATTAAAGCTGGCTAAATATAGCCTGTCTGCAGCTGTGCTCAGCAAGCTGCCCACACAGGCCAGGAAAAGATACCAGTTACCAGGCGGAGGAGGGGAGGCCAGCTGTGGGCAAGGGGCTTTGTACACCGTGCCTGGGGGTCATCCCAGGTGGACTATGATCTGAGAGTTTGTAGGGAAGGAAACTGTTCTCTGGTTTTTGAGCCTAGGCTATGGGGTACGACATCAGCCTTGTCCAGTCGGGAGGGTGATGCCGAGCTGCCCTCATCATCTCCATCTGAGTTGAGGATCCAACCTCAGACTAGAGCCAGGGGCTGGAATCTGGACTCAGCCCCTAGATACATCTGGCTCTAACAGAGAGGCTGGGGTAAGGATGAAGATGCAGAGTCAGTGTGTGATCAGAAAACTGGAGCCTAGTATTGGCCAGGTTCTGGTCTGGGAACTAGAGGGAGTTATATTCCCATTGAGCACCCCTGCTCTGATCTACAAACATGGCTGTGATTAACTGCCCCACACCTGGGACAGATGTAGCTGATGCCGGCGCTGGCCCCTGGGAAAGCTAGTTGAGAGCCAGCCTGTCTCAAGATCTTGTTGTGCGCCATGTGGGCCAGGCCTAACCCTGAGGGCCACAGGCGGTAAATTTTTTCCATGAAGAGGGAGCTTCAGGCGTCCTTCCATGTCCCTGTCCTATGCACAGTCTGGATGATGAGTGGTAATGAAGTTGGTCCTTCAGAAAGTACCTGTGTGACAGAATGGACAGAGCATTTCTCCGGGTTCCTGGGGCAACTAGGAAGAAAAACACTTCAGGAAAGGAGAAATCTTAGATCCACATTGGTCAGGCGTGGTCAAGTTCTGCGGCTGGTGGAGTGGAGAGGGCAGAATGACTGCCCTCCTTAGAAGCCATCTGCTCCTGGCCATCTTTGTTTCCACATTGTGATCCTGAAATCGTGGGTTCAGTCCTTCAAAGCTCCAGGTCTAATGGGTATCAGAGGGGAAAAGCAAGCCTGGGCCATTCCCAGCACACCTGGCACCTGCTGAGCCAGAGTGACAGGGGAGGCCTTTGGGGAGTAGGTCTCATATCCCCCCATGATACCTGTGTGGGATGTGAGGAGAGGCAGCAGACTTCCATCCCATAGACAATGCAGGAAGCTCACAAGGACAAAACAGCTCCCTCCATAGAGCATGCCATCCGGTGTCTGCAGTCATGAAGCGGGAAATGAGGGGGTCCCCTGGGACCTATGTCTTTCCTGCCATCTGCCAGGAAGGAGGATGCCTCTGTCCCTCCACTGGGATGCCGGGGTGAGCGGGATCTCAGACCTCCCCACTATCCTAGGAGAAGTGTGTGCTGCAGATCGTTTCTAGAAAGGACACACATGATTGACATCCAAACAGCAAGGAAACACTGAAGGAAGAGACATGGAGCGCTGGGCAGTGAGCGAGTAAAGCAAGCAGCCCTAGAAAGTTCAGATTTCCTGCAAAGACCTCCCTGCCACTCCTAAGGACAAGAATGGGAGACACCAGAAGCATGGAGGTCAGTGGAGGAAGCTGAGGCAGGTTAGCAAGAGAAGCCTGGGATTCCTATAAATTAGGGATGGTGGCCAAGAAAAGGAGGTGAGCCTGAGCTCTTTCTGCCGGAAGCAGTGTGCTGTCCTGGGTGACATTTGTCAAGATGGCGGTGAAAATGGTGGGGGTGCTGTCTAGAAGGAGCCCAGGTTTGAAATTCGGATTTGTGGAAAATGAGGCTTTTCTCTCTGAAGGGAAGAACAGAGCAGTGAGCTTCAGTCTCTCGGGACCCACAGGAGGGCTCACTCAGGCACAAGGGAAGCATCTGAAAATGTCCCTGTGATCAGTGAGCAGTGACAGGCAGAAATGCAAAGAGACATGGACAAAGGAAACCAGGAGACAAAGAGGCAGCAGCAGAGACACCTAGAATAACAGACCCAGAGGGACTCCATCTATCAATCAACAGAACAGAGGACTGGGCCCCAGTCCTGGCCATGACTGCAAGGCAAGCTGGGAGGAATGGCCCAGGCCCCCTGCTCCCCGGGCCAAGCCCCGACACTGTCCCCACACCCAAGCGCTCCCCCCGTTTCTTCCCACCCCACCTGATTCTAAATAACACAAGTGGTCATGGACTTCCAGGCCATCTGTCCAAAAGCAAACAAATAAAGGATTGTGAGAAAGCTACCAAGGAGCAGGGAGTCCAAGAAACACACAAGTCCCAGAGCTGCTAACCAGAAGTCCTGGCAAACTCCCACCAGTTAGTTAGCTTTTTATCAGTGTGACCAAATGACACAGAGAAACAATGGAAATGTGCAAGGGTTTATTGGGGCTCGGGTATGTCTGTGATGTACCGAGGCAAACCATCATGGCAGAAAGACATGAAGATGCAAAACTGCTCACCTCAAGGTGGCCAGGAAGCAGAGGGAGGGGCGAGGTAAGGAGCTAGGGACAAGATATAACCTCCAAGACTATGACTCCAGTAATTTCTGTCATCTCCCAGTAACAACATCAAATTATAAACTCATCACTTCTCAGTGATTGGACCCTCCCCTGAACACCAACAGTCAGGAGGGTGGTACTTCATATCTGAACTGTAACAAAGGAGAAACGCTATTTGCATCACGATAAAGCCAGGAAGCCATAGGATGAGCTCCACAAGACACACCTTCACATATGGCCCAGGAATTCCGGCTGTGAAGGCTTATGAAAATCCAAGGTATAATTGAGGACGGTAAAGACCCTTCCTGTGCATCTGCTCCACAGCTCCTGATACCCTCGGCTGACCTGGAAAGCAGAGAGTTCAGCCATCTTCCCACATACAATGAGGCTCAGAGATGCTAAGTCACTTTCCCAAAGAGTCACAGTAACTGGATAGAGCTTTAAACACCAGCCATCACAGCGTCAGTCCCAGGTGGCAGGGAATCTGACTCCTCACCCAGAGGACTATCTTGTTTTCAGAGTGTTCAAACACCCAGTGGGAAAAGTCAATTGAGGTAAAATGCACAGATGTGCACTGCCAGTGGAAAAGCACATTCCCAACATAAACCCTGATATAGCCTTTCCAAATGCAGGTCACAAACTTTTATTTTGCCTATTTCAGATTTGAAATAAACAAACACATTTCCATCCATTACCACCATCACTTCATAGGAGAAAAATGATTTTAATGTCTGAAATTGTAGGCAGGACATAACTGTAGAGTTATGTGGAAAGCGTTAGTCTGAGCTAAAGACTATCGCCTTCACAGGAAAGCATGTTACCGTGTAAGCTTCCTCCCAGCTGAACACACTGGGCTTAGACTTGGGTAGCGCCAGCCAGGGAAGCCTTCAAGACAAAGATGTGATGGCTCTAAAATTCTTCTGCACATCAGCTGCTATTCTTTCCCTCATAAAAACATCCTCAAGGAGCAGGAGACAATGACAGCTCTCAGCAATATAATTTTGACCAAAATCTATAATCATGAAATAAAAAAGACTTTGCTACTACCGAAATGCAATTTTCCCCCCAGGGAGTCACAGGAGATATGAAGCATCCTGTCAATTCAATTGTGTACGTGGGAACATGTGGAAGGGAGCGGTGACTGGCCTCCTGGTGACAAAGCCTGTTGCAGGTGGCTCACTTTCACCTCCGAGTCACTACTAAAGGGACAGTGGCAGCAAGTCACGATGGTACAGGACTGAACTCCCCGCACTTGGGAGGCTGAGGCAGGAAGACTGCCAAAAGTCTGAGGCCAGCTTGGGCTATATAGTGAGACTCTGTCTCTAAAATAAATCTGAAATAAACAAGAAGGAAGCCCGGCATAGATGATCTGGGCTTTTCCTTCCTCGTGTATTTATATTGGCTTTTTTTACTTCTTGATGGTTCAACATGTTGGGGACTTCCTGGTCAAATGAGACACTGATAATCCTACATGGGCTAATTCTGACAGAAACAAACTTGCCCATGAATACAGCCTTTCAAAGCCAGCCAACCACACCTCAGTCCACACCCAGCCTATTGTAGCTAACACTCACCCACCACTCCTGTCTTCTTCCTCTGCCCTGAGGCAATCAGGGCCAGGTGCCAGGTAACTAGGGACCAGCCTAGTTAAAATCCCCAGTCATTATTCAAACCAGGAGTCCCAAACTGTTCCCCTGCCCTTCTCCTCCAAAGAACATCCATCCACCTGCACAACATACACACACAAGCTGCTGCCAGGGCCAGAGCCATTGCCCACTCAACACACGCACACAAGCTACAGCCAGGGTCAGGCCTTCCCTCTCTCCTATTGTAGTGGCTCAGCTCTTGCAAATTCTGTAATCATTTCTTTTCATTAGTGGCTTTAGTCTCTGTGTCACCATTGTCACCTCCATGAAATAAGGCACAATTTTAACTGCCCCCTTTCCTGGCACCCTGTCCTTTCCCTTTGCCTTTATGCTGGAGGTTGGAGTCTGAGGGCTGCTCCTGACAGATGCACTTATGACCACCAGCCCTCTGTGTGTATCTTTGTGCACTGCGACACCAGGAACCAGGGAAGCTGTGCTGGAGGCCAGTGTAGCCATTTGGGCTGGACCGTGAATTATGGATGCTAATATTGACACACCCTTCACAAAAGATCAGCTGAGGAGGGGAGGGCTTAAAGGAAGGCCTCAAGCTGGGGCCTGGGGAGTTAGGAAGCAAAATGGGTTGAACCTCCCCAAAGCTATAGCCACAAGCAGAACAGCGGTCAGGAAAATGAGGGGAGTTCTGAGCCCTCACCCCAAACCCAGCCTCATTCACTCTGACCTTGCTCACCACAGGACCAACCATGGCTGTTGGAAGTTGGCATCCAAACGTTGATGGCCACAAAGGCTCAAGAAGGCTGCCTCCCCAGTCCCTCCTGCTCTCCATCCCCGAGAAGAGAGGGCAGTCACCAAACTTTCCATGATCCCTTATCAGGGCCATCAGCCTCATGTCCTAGCTCTAGTTCTGACACCAGAGCTGCCCAGCATGGATAGTTTAGAAACTGCCCAGCATGGATAGTTTAGAAGCTGCCCAGCATGGATGGTTTAGAAGCTGCCCAGCATGGATGGTTTAGAAACTGCCCAGCATGGATGGTTTAGAAACCCCAGGGTCTCAGGAGAGCTGCCTAAACTCAGACCAGGTGGCCCTAGGCTCTCTACTCTTGCCCAGGAGCTAAATGGGAGAGGTCCTTCCACCCTTGGAGCTTTAAGCCTGAGAGGAGACCAGGCCCAGGAGCACCCCTCTTCTAATGGAAGGAAAGGCTCTGGGGGACCAAGTGTAACTCACGCTGTTTCTCCTGCAAGATGCTGGATGTGCACGCAGTGGCCCCTTCTCCTGTGGAAACAAGAAGGACATGAACAGCTGGGTCCCTGCTCTGAGGCACCAATGCTGCACTCCCCAGAGGAACTGCTGACAGTTGCCCTCCAGAGCCAGGGTGGCAGAGGCATCACCCACCCTACCCCACCCACATCAGAGTTAGCCCTTGGCCTTTGTGTGTGACCCAGCCCTGAGCCCCCACGTGACATCATGTTGAATGTGGTTTGCTCCTTGGTGATACCCTTGACCTTAGCCTTCCCAGGGTTATCTTTGCTGGCTCCTCCCTTCCCCTACTTTATGAAGCAGTTGCTGACAGACGCTGCCCTCTCCCCACTCCACCCTGTCCTATGAGGGTCTGAGCTGGGTACTGTGTTCAAGGAGCAGTAGTTAAACCTCTCCCAAGACCAGACCTCTATTCTTAGTTTTTGATTTGTGCATCCTGCTGCCTCTGGCTTCTGCGGAGACTTCCTCACATTCTCCATGGCTAAGGACTTCCTAAACAACTCTGAGTTGCTCGGAAAAAAACAATGTCTGAAAAAACCCTGGTTCTCTATGGAAGGGCTCAGGGCACTTCAGAACATCACCTCTAGGATCTCCTAGACCATGTGAGGCTGCTCTGTCCCTTTCCCCAGGACTCCAGGGCACTGTCATCCAGGAAATACCTGTCTTCCCAGCCAGTCTGCCAGGGTCCACTGTGACTCCTTTCTACAATGGAGGGTCCTGCTGGTACCTTGCTCAGAGTGGCCTTGTGCAGCAAGTAATTGGAGCTCTTAGAACACAGTAGGAAGCTAACGCTTGCTTCACGAGGACTGCCCTTTTTTGTTGCTGTTGTTTATTTTTGAGACAGGGTCTCACTGTATATATATACAGCCCTATCTGGCGTGGAACTCTGCGGCCCAGGTTGGCCTTGAACTCAGAGATCTATCTACTCTTATCCTCCCTCATGGTGAGATCAAAAGTGTGCAGCACCCAGTTTGCCCTTATTGTTATATTTACTGATTTACATGTGACAACTGGCTCAAGACGCCATCTTTTGCCCTCATCATAATACAAGGTGGAGCCAGATGGACAGAGCCAACGGCTAATGTGTGCATGGCTCAGAGCGCTTCCCAGGCCCAGCAGCAGAACAATCTGTGTCCAAAAAGAGTCCAGTTGGGAAAGAGAGGATGGGGCCTTCATGGAGTGGCCCCCGCCCAGCATGATGGAGTGGCCACAAACTGTGTCCCAGGAATGAGAGTAACCTGGATGCAGACAGAAACCAGGGAAGACCCAGCATCAGATACCAATGACAGGTGTCACTCTTAGGTATCATCTGAGGCCACAGAGCATAGGTGCGTCTGGACAAAGTCACTTTCCCTAACACAGAAATGAGGTCACACATTCGAAGTACACATTCTCTTTCCCACTTACGGTGCCAAGTGCTGTGGGCAATACTGAGACAAAGAGCAAAGTGCGTACAAGACAAGAAGACCTCTGCATGGAGCATGGTGCTGAGAATGCAGTCAGCCATGATGGAGGGGGGACGGGGGCAGGGGGAAAGCCTGCAGCAGAGCCATGAGAAAGCTTCCGAGAAAAAGGCAGGGTGTTACAAACGGTCAGCAAACACCATGCTCAAGGCATGCCAAGTCCAGAGGAGGCAGGATGCGGGGGTGGGTGACCCTGGGCAGGAAGCCCATTTACATGAATATAATAGGTAAGACAGCCAAGCTCTGGTGCAGCAACTACTTACAATAGCTCCCAAAGCTCTTGCCGCTTCCATTGGACCCAGAAACAGCTACATAATTAGCTGGGTTCTAGGCAAAAGGAACAGCAATGTCTCTGCCAAGATAGTAAGAAGAGCAGCAAAGGTGCAGACTTTGTTCTGAAGACTCGCAACCTGGGTCTGCCAAATACCAGTATATGCTCCTTTGTACTCAGGGTTCCTTGTAAGAATGGCAGTGACTCTCAGTGGCCTGCAACCCCCACTCCCTGACACAGAATACAGACACTGGGAGCCCACCATCTCCCAAGTCCTCCATTGCTAGCCTCTGCCAGCCACTGTGCATAATAGTCAGCGGGGGAGTAGAGTGATACACTTCCCCCCCCGCCCCACCTAAGGGTGAGCTGTCCTCACCCTCTAGGAAGGGAACACTTGCTTCCTGGATAGGATGGGTAATAGTCTGATCCCTCCGAGTTACACTCAGAATACACTGTGACACTGCCAGCCTAGGGAGACATAGCAGGTTGAAGCACCTGTCCCTTATCCTGCTTGTGCCCAGGTTCCTGTTGGAGGGAGGGGAAAGGTGGGACAGCCAGCCAGATGGGACTGAGGAAGGCCAAGCACCCATCTTGGGAGGTCTCAAGGTGCTGAAGCACAGGACCTCATGCAACAAAGCCTCAGCCTGGGGCACATGACCCACAGATTTCACTCACAAACCACAAAATCGGAGATAAAATAATTCAAAACCGGGAACAGTAAAGCCCAAACCAAGGGCTCTTTGGAGCACTGCCCACATCCCTGACTATAATAAGCAATGCCCTGGCCTTTCTTATGCACCTACCAGCAAAGGAAGACCATTCTGGTTCACCATCTTTGGGTCCTCCCCCTAGGCCACACAAATTCCACACCTAGACCCTTTATGGGCTGCTTGTTCCATTTGGTACTCTCCTGACCACAAAGCAAGGACAGCTTTGAACTGCAGCAGGATTTTCACCAACAAGATTATCTGATAGAGAAGTAGCCAAAGAGCCTGAGAGTCTCCTGGAGAAGCTGAGATGTAGAGAGTTGGGGAAGCCAGGAGGCCTGTGAATTTGAGATAATGGCACATAGGATGCTAATAGATTTGGAGAAGGGAGTGTTAGGAAGGAGATCAGAGACAAGCCCAGAGATCTCACAGCCAGCCAGGAGCATGGTTACTGCTATGTACACTCAGCAGGCTATTCCTAGGAGTGCAGATACTTTACAATCTGCCTGTGCTTTCCGCACCTGAAACAGCTGTGCCTTCCACCTATGCAAAACAGGTCCCCTTCACAGATACGAAGACGGAGACTCAGTGGGCTCCATCACTTGGCCATGATGAGGACTTCTCCTTCCCATTACCCTGCCTCTTGTAATCTCTAGTCTGTGGCCTCTTGGGAGGGCTCAGGTGGTGAAGGGAGAGTCTTTGAGGCAGAGAGGCTGAGGGTGGTTGGAAAGCGAGCAGAGAAGGGCTCTTAGCAAGGGGTGTTGAGACTGGCCAGTGTTTCCTGCGGACATAGTTCCCCTACAGTGATGCTGGAGCCCAGGTATCCCGCAAGATTGATGAGGACACTGAGGTAGGCCAGAATGAGTCTGCTTTTTGCAGTTGCCATCTTATTTTCTCTCTAACAATTTGTTCTTTGATTTATTACAGATACGTACAATGCATTCTGATTATTCTTGCCACCTATCCTACCTTGTCTCCCTCCAACCCCTATCGACCCCTTGTTTTTTCAGAGAGGGTCTAATTATATTGCCCAGGCTGGCCTGGATTTCCAATCTTCCTGTCTCAGACACACCACCAGTGTGCTAGGATTACAGAACTGTCACCATGGTGGGCCTACTATCCACACTATAAATGATGTATATGGGGTAGGGATGGGGGGGGGACAGCAACAGCAGCAGGCTGGCCTTGCCTGCTCAGCCTAGACTGGCTTTATTTCCCCTCAGAGCCACCACCAGCGACAGAGGAATTATATAAGCTGTGAAACCCGGTTTCCTGATTAGCAGGCTCCCAGGACGTGGGCCATTAACCAAATGTGCAGCTGGCTCAGCGTTACCTAAATGAGACCCCACTTGGCCTGGAACTTTCCAGGGCCCCTGGGCCCAGCCACTTTGTCTCTGCTTAAGCTTGCTTCGATCACAGAAGCTGCCTGAAGCACTCATAAGTCGGATGGGGTTGGAGGTTGAAAGCTCAGGTCTGGGGTTGGAGGTTGGAGGCTAAAGCCTGGGTTTGGAGGTTGGGGTCTCATGGCTGGGGTTGGAGGCTGACAATTGAGCTGGGAGCTAGGGCCACTGCTGTAGTCCCATAAATCTTGCCTTTCTCAAGTTCATACAGTCTGGGGGATTTGGCCACAGCATCTCCCCAGAGAAGACACTTCCAACCGTGCTAATGACTCTTAGCTAATCACCAAGTGACCTCTTTCCTCTTCCCACTCGTCTTCCAGAAAACCACCAGCTCCCTCCCAGAGATGCAAAATGTGCAAAAAGCATAACCACAAACCAATCTCTTTCAACAAACATACAGAACAAGAGAAACTATTCCCTGTATCCAATGGGAGGTTGTGCGGTTCCTTGGGAGGGTTTCAGATCCTGGAGAAAGGTCTGGGAATTCTCAATCTGTCCTTCTAGGACACGAGATGCTAAAGCCCCTATGTGCCTGATATGCTCCTGCTCCTGGGCCTTGGAAGGCCCTAACAGGTTCAGGCCAACTGTTAGGTCAGTTCAGGAAGGAGGCTGGCCAGGAAAGGCCTACCTGCCCCTCCTAAACAGGCCACTCCCCAAATGCTGAGTACTGCTTACTGCAGGTAGTAGTTCATTACCTCCAATCCCCAACCCTCAGTGACTAAGTTGCTTTTCAGAATGAGCTCTGCCAAAATTAGCTCAATGCTACCCTGCTTGATCCATTTCACACACCCAGGGCCATTCGCAAGGAAGCCCCGATTCCTCAGCCTACATGCAGGACCTTGAGCTTCAGTTTTCTTTCCCCTGCCCCCTCCACAAGACTCCCCCACCCCTTTCTACTCCTCATCTAATGCCTAATACCCCAACTTCAGTGAGAATGAACTTTGTAGACCAGGCATGGTGGCACACACCTGAACCTAGGCACTCAAGAAACCCAGGCAGGAGGGTCTCCAGCTCACAGATAGGCTGAACTACTTAGTGAGACCCTAACCTCCCCACGCCCCCCCCAAAAAAATAGGAAAGGAAATTAAACCTCCCTGCCTCTCAGACCCTCCTCCTCACTTTTACACTTGCTCCCTCTGTCTGTGGTGTCCTCCTTGGTCTATCTAGGCCCCAGCACAGCTTCCTTAGCCCCTGGAGCCTCAGCTCTGGCTCTGTGTCCTCTTAACTCTCTATTTCTCCCCCATCTTGTTAGAGCAACTGATTAAGTGAACTGGAACAGCTCAAGTGGGCTGGAGGATGGGCAATCAATCAAACCTGCGGCCCTTCCCAAATTATCTACACTGACTAACACAGGATGTGATACAAAGTAACATGTGAGTGAGTGATGGGATGTGTGGATGCACGAGGACACCTGACTGATTGCTTTGGGGTCAATATGGACTTAAATGCCAGGCTGTGGAAGGAAAGTGCAAACCCAGAAAGACACAACTGTGCTCAGATAGGCAAGTGAGGGGCAGGTAAGCTGTGCTGGGCAGGACAGACAGGGCGAGGATGGGATCACAGGGGAGCTTCCTGGAGCTCAGGATAGTAAGAACTAGAGATGGAGCAGGGAAGGATGAAGGTAGAGCTGCTCTAAGTGGGTCTGAGCGAGCATCAACAAGCTTACTCGTAACCCTCTCCACTAAATTAGAAACACAGAGTGATTGGAGGGAGAACGAAGGAATGCCGAGACCATCATAGGAAATGTTGGTAGCAATAGTTTGATGCCCCCCTTTTTAATGTCCTTCATGGAAGCTGCTCAAGGATGCTTAATTCCTTGTAGTAATAGAGAACTCACTAACCCTGGGAAATGACGACTGTGGGGAACAAGGATGGCCGTGCATGCCAGGATGGGAGCTTTATGCTCCATCCTACAGGTAGCAATGACTCAGTTCCCACTACCACAACAGCCAATGTTACTGCTCTCCTATTTTAGGAACATCACAGAAGTGGAAAAGGAAGACAGTAAATTGATTGCATGACCCAGACTTTTTCCTCTGCCCCGAATCTCTACAAAGAACATAAATTACTTCCATCTGAATCTCCAGCAGCCAAGGAAAATAAGAAGAAATGTCTTCTGAAAACCAAAACTGTGCATAAGCACGCCCCTTCCCCCCCCCAAAAAAAGATAGAAGGCAGAGAGTACTGAAGGGCAGAAATGGGGATGGCTACAGAGTTGGCAGGAGCCAGGGCAAAATGGAAGATTAAATCGCCTTATTCAAAACCGTTAAGGATTTCAAGATGGCGACAGTAGAGCATGACATGGACTATGGACCCCTCTCAGTGTGGAGCCTTGTGTGACTACAAAGGCCAAGTGCCCAGAAAGCCAGCTCAGTACAGAGGAGGGCCTAAGCTCAGCTCTGCAGGGTAAGGTCTGGGGCATGTGGAGGAAGCTCAGAAAACACAGCTGGCTTAGGAGGAAGTACCAGAGGCCCCGAATTCTGCAAGAAGTTGGGCATCCATCCACAGTGGATGCAGCAGTGAAATGAGCCTTTCCCGACCCCTGTGTGTGCCAAGCAAAGACACCTGTCCCTATGTGTGAGAAAAGGTGGACATCTGAGGAAGAGGACACCCTGAGAAGATGGAAATATGCAAAATGAATAAATCAGGAGCTGTTCTACTCATCCTGTAGTGTTTCCTAGCCCTTTCTAGTGATCACATGGCGGCAGGTTGTGCTAAATAGACAGTTCCCATCACTCAGAGCTCTGCTAACGCTAAAAACAAAGTGGAACACAATGCCAAATGTTGCTAAACATGAAAGGAAAGCCAACGCTGTGCAAGAAAGGCAACTGAAGCAAGGCAAATCGAGGGAAATGGGGCTGTGCATCCCCAGAACCAGTTCAGCATCATAATCCTTAATCACTCTTTAAGTTAACATGCAACAGAGTCCCTTAGAGGACTAGCTAAACAGCTCCTAAGCGCCCTCACATTTCTGATATTAGCCCAACTCTTTGGGAACCACGTGTCTAGATGCAGGGATGGAATCTAAAGATGCAGGTGAACAGCTAGGGAGCAGAGCTAAAGAGCGCAAAGATGGGGACAGAGAAATTTATCAGAGATATGTACCATTGACTGCTTCTTTGCCATCAGTGATGATACGATAGTTTAGGAATGAAAAGAGCCCTAACCATAGATGGCTTTCAGGGGATAGCTCATAGACTATTAGTATATATGATTCTGGAAGATATGAACCCTGAGTATAAGATGTTAACGACATGGAAGAACCTGTCAAGCACCTCAAAAAGTCAATGTATAAAAGTCAACTATACCAAAGAGACAGAACGAAGGAGAAAAAACACACAAGCATCTCAATTGATGATTATAAACAGGCATTTGGCAAGACCCAACACCTTCAACTAAATAATAATCCTCAACAAGTTAGAAATATGAGGGAACAGATGAGGGACATATTCAAAAACCCCCAAAGAGATGGCTTTTGGCAGTTAAGAGCAGTTGCTGCTTTTGCAGACGATCTGTGTTCATTTCAACATCCACAAAGAGGCTCAAAACCAATTCTAACTCCAGTTCCAAGTGATCTAGCCCCTTCTTCTGACCTCTGCTAGCACCAGGTATGAAGGTGGTACAAAGACATACATGCTGCAAAACACCTACTTACACATAAATAAATACATCACTGCAATGAATATATGTAATGGTAAGAGACTGAAAACGTCCCCAAGCAATCAGGAATGAGACAAGATTCTGCTCTTTACACTTCTATAAAACGTTATTCTCGAGGGCATGATCAGGGAAATTAGACTAGGAGAAATAAAATGTAACCAGACTGGAAAGAAAGAAGCAAAACTACCTCTATTTGGAGGTGACGTGACCTTATATATATGAAATCCTAAGGAATCCCTTTGCTCTTACACACACACACACACACACACACACACACACACACACACACACATCTATCAGGGTTTCAGGATGCATGATCAACAAAGAGAGTCAGTTGCATTGCCACATATTTGCAATAAACAGTGTCAAAATGGAATTAAGGAACAATTCCAGTTACAATAAAAGAAAATATTGAGGAGTGAATTTAATAAAACAAGTGCTCAAACTTGTTCATTGAAAACTATAAAACACTGTTGAAAGAAATTAGAGAAGAGGAGGTGGAGAGATGGCTCAGGAAGTAAGAGCACTTGCTGTGCAAGCACAAGGACCAGATTTCAAATCCTAGCACACAAGTAGAAGGTAGAATGTGGCCGCATGTGCTGCAGGAAGCAGAGACAGGATGATGCTCTGCTTGTTAGCAACCAGCCTAGCTCTGGGTTCAGTAAAGTCCCTGACTCAATAGAAGAGAATAATAGAGCAGGACCCCGAACATCCTCTACTAGCCTCTGTGCACGTACATGGGCATACACCACACTCTCACATACACATACATGGGTACCACACTCACATACACATACATGGGCATATACCACTCTCACATACACATACATGGGCATACACCACACTCTCACATACACATACATGGGCACCACACTCTCACATACACATACATGGGCACCACACTCTCACATACACATACATGGGTACCACGCTCTCACATACACATACATGGGCACCACACTCTCACATACACATACATGGGCATATACCACACTCTCACATACACATACATGGGCACCACACTCTCACATACACATACGCACATGCACAGACACATTAGTTTTAAAGAAATAAACAAAGAAGACCTAGATAAATGTAAAGACATTCCATATTGATGTGTTAGGACTGATAATGCCATGAAATTAAGACTCCAGGTTGATCTCCAGAGTCAGCCAGTCCCAGCTGGTCCCTTTGCAGAAATGAGCAATCTGACCCTAAAATCATATAAAAATCTAGAACAGAAAAGTCAGAGAAATCTTGCAAAAGAAAAACAAATTTTTTGCTGCCCTACATCTGGTTTTATTGTAAATATACAGAACTCCTTGGCACATAATATAAGCTCAGTAAGATGGAACATCTAGAAATAAATCCATATGCCTATGTCCAGCTGACTTTGACAAAGATACCCAAGCAAGACAATAAGGATGAAAATTTTTTCAACACATGGTTCTGAGACAACTGATTACCTATATGCAAAAGAGTATAGCTGAGGGGCTGGAGAGACGGCTCAGGGGTTAAGAGAGCTTGCTGCTCTTGCAGAGGGCCTGCTCACGACCACCTCGAGGGATATGATGCCTCTAGCCTCCTTCACACAGAGACGTGCACAGATACACATAAGACTTTAAAAATGAAAAACAGTTAAGAATAAAGTGGAGTCCCTATCTCATATCATACACAAATCAAACTTTGAGTGCATTAATTTTTTTAAAACCCTAAGTATAAGAGCTGGAACTATAAAATTCTAAAAGCATATAAATTGTCAGGCTCCTGGGTTAGGTAATAGTTTCTTGGCTATGGGACCAAAAGCACAGGCAATGAAAATGGACTACTTGAACTTCAAGAAAATTTTAAATCTTTGTGCCTCAAGAGACACTGTTAAGGAAATGAAACGACCACCAATAAGACGGAGAGAATATTTGTAAGTCATGCATCTGGTCAGGTGCCAGTGTTAGGGTGCATCTAGAGCTCTTACGGCTCAACAGAATAAAGACAACTAGTGGGCAAAGGATTTGAGTGGAAAGTTCTCCAAAAGGAAAGCAAATGGCCAATAATCGCATGAAAGATGATAACATAACTAGCCATTAGGGAAATGAAAATTCAAAGCACTCACTAGGAGGCAATAACCTAAAAGGCAACGGATATGAGCATTGAGCATCAGTGAGGATCTGGAAACCCAGGCCCCTTTCATGTCACCAGAGGGAATGTGAAATGGCAAATGCTTTGGAAGATTCTGCCAGTTCTTCAAAAAGTTAAACAAAATTCCCACATTGTACAAAAATTCTAACTCTTAGGTATGTATCAAGAGAGTTGATTGCATGTGTACACTTACATGTGGGTACACACATAAACACACACACACACATGCACGCACAGACATATGGAAACAGTTATTCACAATAGCCAAAAAGTGGAAACGTGTGGTATGTCTGCACCATGGAGTAACATGGAACTGTAAGATACGATGGCGCACTGATATGTGCTCCAATATAGGAGAGGCTCAGAAAGTGATAACAAAGGAAAGAAGTCAGACACAAAGGGCCACATCTGCTGGATTCCATCGATAAGGGTCGGAGTGATCGTCGAGCAGAAAGGGGTTTCTTTAGGGGGGACGAAGAATGTTCTGGAAGTAAGTAACAGTGATGGCTATGCACAGACATACAAAAACCACGGAATGAACACTTTGAAAGAGTGAATTCGATGGCATGTGAACTATACCTCAGCTTAAAAATAGAATTTGGCAAGAGGTATTTCGCTTGGACAGCGTTCGCAGCAGCTGCACGTTCCCGAGCTAATGGAATCAGAAAGCCACTGCCCTGTGCGGTGACCTCGCTTTCAAGCCGTGGCTAATTAATCACACCTCAAGTGTGTGGTCTGTTCTCGCCCATCTCCAATCAACAGGAAACTCTGAGATTTAATAGAGCAGGCAAAAGGGAACTTCAGAAAACATGGAATGAACCTGTGGTCTCAATGACTCAATGCCAGGTTAGGTAAAAATCCAAACCCGGATGAGAGCATAAGAAAGTGGGGAGATGAAATCAGCTCCACAGAAAGCGCTGAGGAAGAGAAATGGGCTAGCTGCTGATTAGAGCGAAGGACAACCACCCAGAACCCAACCAAACAGGACCAAGAAATAATACAGACAAGTTAGTGAGATATTAATGGCATACCCCTTTAATTCCAGCACTTGGGAGGCAGAGGCATGCATAAGGCCAGCCTGTTTTATACAAGGAGTTTCAGGGCAACCAGAGCTACATAGTGAGACCCTATTGTTAAAAAAAATTTAAAAAAAAAATAAATAAATAAAGGTAGGGTCTGGGGGGTAAGGACAAGTTCAAAATTGAAGTGCGACTGCAAAAATTCTTGCATCAGTCCAGCATAAGCATTGGCAGGACCAACAGGAAAAATGTACTTGAATTGAAGGAACAATGAAAAGGAAACTTCCCAGCAATGATGAGTACATCCAGGTGCCAGCGCACAAACAATGCCAGTGAATTCCACTCAGAAAGTGTGAGCAGAATGCAAAGAGGAAAACACTGGAGCATTTACAGCTTCAGGGACAGAAACCCCGGGCTCTCCGCCCAGGAATGAGGATTACATTTACCTCCATCGGCTCACAGAAATACAGCATGCAAGAAAGCCACTGACAAAGATCTCCTGGATGTAACTGGCATTGCATTCAAAGGCAAAACAAAGGCATGTTTAAAAACACCTGGACTTGTAGAATAGGCCAGATGGTTCAGGGGGTATAGCTGCTTGGCATAAGCCTGACCTGTGTTTGAGTCCCAGAGCCCATATGGTAGAAGAAAAGACCAGACTTTCAGAAACTGTCTCCTGCTCTACACACAGGCACAAATGCAAATAAATGCTTTAAAATGCAAGTTTTTAGAAATACAGGAAAAGGATGGTAAAAAAAATTGTTTATGCCAATCAAAGGCATTTAAAAACTGAAAGGAGAAAGGTTGATATATTTGACCTAACAGATAGAGAAAATAGAATCTACAAGCAAAGGAAATTTATTTTTAAAAACATGCATGGAAGCCTTATGTAGTGAACACATCTTTAATCCAGCACTAGGGAAGCAGAGGAGTCAGGTCTCTGTGAGGCCAGCCTGGTCCACAGAGCAAGTTCCAGGGCAGCTTGAGCTACAGAGAGACCCTGTCTCAAAAAACAAAAACAACACAAAAACTGTAAGGAATGTTCAGAGACGGGGGAAACATGCAATAAACAAGAAAGGGCCTTGAAGAAATAATACTTAAAAACCAAACATTTTAGCCACAAGGTACTGAAAATTACAAAATGACAATAAAAAAAGTCCATTCTCCAAGATTTTTATAAATGGTTCTGAGTATTCATTAGATCAAGAAGAAAATGGAGGTTTTGAACTCCTTGGGCATGACTGAATGAGAAGATTCCTTATTCAGACCTGTAAGATGGACCAGTGGGCAGGGTGCATGTTTTGTGGTGAGCGAAACTTACACAATGGAGGAGTCTCCTTTAAGAAAAAAAAATCATCAAAAGTTTGATATTTGCAAAATTAATCTCCCACTGGAAAAGTAACCTCCCCGCCCCCAGCGCCTCAGAAAGGACTGGTGAGTGTATTCTGTTCTCTCTAAACTGCATCACATGGAGAGTAGGAGGGGAAGTCATGAAATAAAAGCAATATCAATTTATATAAATTAAATAAAAAAACAGAGTTGGCAGTAGAACTGATTAAAAATAAAACTAAGAACCATACTTTTTTTTTTTTGCAAAACTGGTAAATCTTTGACAAAAAGGATTAAGAATGATGGGGAAAAATGGATACTAACAGTTTGGGAAACTGGAAAAGATGATTTTTTAGAAAGTTTTCTTTTTTTCAACCTGATGGTGGGCATTTCTGAAACGATAAGGTAAGGACTGTCCTTACTTGTAAAGTGGGTGACATCACCACAATCAGAATCAAACAAAAGCCTGCCATGATTTTATCTGCTAGATATTGGCCTAGGGATGCAAACACCTCAGGTACCTGTTGTACAAAAATGTGATATTTTTATTGTGAATGTGGTTTTGGCACTAAAAGTGGATCACTGGGGCTGGAGAGATGGCTCAGTGATTGAGAGCACTTGCTGCTCTTCCAGGGACCCGAGTTCAGTTCCCAGCACCCACATGGCAGTTTACAGCCACCTGGAACTCCAGTTCTAAGTGATCAGTGTCCTCTGTTGGCCTCCACAGGCACTTGCATGCATGTGGTGCAAATAAATTCATGTATATAGACACATACACACATAAATAAAAGTAAATAAATTGCTTCCTTAAGTGGGTTGCCCTGTTGTAGAGATTGGAGTAAATATGGAGGCAAAATTCTAAGATAGCTCTATGATGCAATTTAAAAAGAAAAATAAGTAGTATAAATATTGGCAAGGATAAAACTGCTAAGATTTTTAAATGATATGGCACATTGAAAAACCCAAAAGACTCAGCTGACAAACTGTTAATGCTGGTGCAAGATTTCGAAGAAGTAAAATTTCAAATTTGCAGCTGTGATGGTTCATTTTGATTGTCACTTTTATCATACTATGAGTTCAGACCCTCAGCACTTACATAAATGTGGGTGGGTGTGGCAGTCTGCCTGTGATATCAGCCCCTAGCAAGCTAGTTAGTCAGACTAACCAGATGAGTAAACTCCAAGAAACCCTGCCTCAATACACAAGGTAGAAAATGATTGAGAAAGGCACCTAATGCCAAACTCTGGTCCCACACACGTGTGGCATGCACACGTATAAACATGCAGACACTCAGACACCTGTTAGGAAAACAAAAGGAAAAAGCCAGCTGAGTCCAGGCATGTTCCTGTCTCTGTTTCTTGACCCAGGAAGGTATGGTCCCTGCTCAGGCCAGATAGATTATATCCGGTTTTCTCCTTTAAGGTGGTTCCTGTCAGGCCTTGGGTCACGGTCTTGAGAAAAGTAACTCACTCAATAACAGAAAAATAAGTTACCTCCAGAACATGTAAGGACATATAAGCAAAAGACAAATATTCCAATAGAAGATGGGTAAAAAATGTGTTTAAGAAAGTCAGATACTGGGCTGGAGAGATGGCTCAGTGGTTAAGAGCATTGACTGCTCTTCCAAAGGCCCTGAGTTCAATTCCCGGCAACCACATGGTGGCTCACAACCATCTGTAATGAGGTCTGGTGCCCTCTTCTGGCCTGCCGACATACACACAGACAGAATATTATATACATAATAAATAAATATAAAAAAAACGAAAGTCAGATACTGTGGAGCCAGAGGCAGGCAGATATCTGTGAGTTCAAGGCCAACCTGGTCTATATAGTGAGTTCCAGGACAGCCAGATGCTGTTTCAACATACACACTCATAATAACAATAACAACAACAATAATAATAATAAATTAAGAAGAGGGGCTAGAGACAGAGAGAGACTTCAGTAGCTGAGAGTGCACACTGCTCTTGCAGAGGACCTGAGTTTGGTTCCCAGCATCCACATCAGGATGCTCCAACTCCAGGAGACCCCAATGCCCTCGTTGGCCACTGTGAACATCTGCATTCGTGTGCATCTAACCACACACAGACATACACAGGTATATATAACTTTAAAAAAATAAATAAACCTTTAAGCATTCTTTTCATAATGAAAAATGTCTGTCACTACAGAACATCTATGTAAATGATGGTGCATCTATTGTATAATACTGTAGGCAAAAAGAATGGGATGAATCTGTTTGCCATAGATAAAGCTCAAGGGTACTGGTAAGTTGGGGAAAAAAGACAAAAAAATTAATGTCTAATTTGAGCCACTGAACTATGCAGGTTGGAGAGCTGTACAATGAGGTCTATGGTGGAAGGGACCAGGAAGGAAGATTTTGGCTTTGTTTTTATTGTTTGATGTTCTTCCAACAAGAACATAGTCAAGAAAGAAGGTGGATATTTGTACGCTAATGCTCACAGCCGCATTAATCACAATAGGTGAAAACCTGAATGTCCATCAACAGATGAATGGGTAAACACAATGGGTATATACAATGGAAAATTATTCAGCCACAAAATGGAATAAAGTCCTGATTCATACTGCAACATGGATGAATCTCAAAAATATTATGCTAATGAAAAAAGCCAGACACAAAAGGACAAACACCGTATGATCTTACTTCTGAGGGGCCTGGAGAAGAGACGGGAAGCAGCCAGCTGTTTGTCAGGGGCTGAGGGGTGAGGATTGGTGCTCAATACAGCATGTCAGTCTGGAATGGTAACAAATTTCTAGATGCATGGGGACAGCCAGACAGCAACGTGACATCATGCTGCTGAACCAGACACTGAACATATTTTAAAAAGAATATGCTATGTGGATTTTATAACAATAGAAAGATGCTAATTAAAATATGACAAGTAATGATCAAATAATAACTAAAGTGCACAGGGCTCACACCTAAGGATCTCTTTTTAGTGAAATATACTTCACCCCAAATGTGACTCTGTAGCCAGGCCTACAATAAAGAATGATGACAGGCAAAGGACGGAAACAAAGCCAGAGGAGCACTGGAGAGTAAAATAACATCTACACAGAGCAGACCCAGACCCGGGATCCTCCCAGGCTAAGGGCTGAGTACAAGCTGCCAACTCAAGATTTGATCCCAGTCTATGGATGGTGAGGAGCTAAAGTGGATCCTTGAAGGAATATAATATCCATAAAGGAATACTTACACATATGCACACATACCCCAATACACACATACATACAAACACATATACACACAAATGCACATATACACATAATACTTAAACACACACACATATATATATACAATACACACAAACATAAATACATTCAAACACTTAAACACACACATACATATATACAAATGCATACAACATAAACGTACACACAAACACACATATATGTACATATAAATGCATACACACATGCATACACAAAAATTCGCATACACAGAGAGAGAGAGACAGACACCATTCCTTTGGGACAGCAGCAAAAAAAAAAAAACATTCACAAACAGTGAGAAAGAAAAAGTCACACATGAGTAATTAACACCCTAAGTCTGTGCCACTTATGGGTGTAGGGTCTAAATTTATACCACTCATGGGGGATAGAAACCATGAACTGTAGGTGAGTGAAAACCCCCAGTTGAGAGAAAGAAAAACAAGAGAAACTAGACTTTGGAGGCAGAGGCAGAAGGATCTTTATGAGTTTGAGACAGCCTGGTCTACAGAGTGAGTCCCAGGAAAGCAAAACACACATACAGAGACCCTGTCTTAAAAACTGAAAGAGAGACAGAGAAAGAATGAGAGAGAGAGAGAGAGAGAGAGAGAGAGAGAGAGAGAGAGAGAGAGAGAGAGAGAAAGAGAGAGAGAGAGAGAGATCAAGACCAGTCTCTCTGGGGATATGTGCATGGTCTAGGACATGAAGAAACTCACAGAACAGACAACTGGGTGACCAAGAGACCAAGATGTGGTCACAATTTAAAAAGAAAAGAAGTATAACCCAGGAGCACATGCACACAGGTACACTCTCCCCAGAGTCAGCACCCTCAAAGTCTGGATGTTAGGATGGCCAAGGAGTGTCTGTGTGGCATGATAGAAATGGTGGTGGCCAAGAAGTGTCTGTGTGGCATGATAGAAATGGTGGTGGACAGGAAAGATGGAAAGCAAAAGATAATTCAAGGGGCAGCAGAAGGTCAGCAGCATTCAGAAGTTGCAGAGCACAAGGGGTCTTTTAGTCATGCAGACAGGGTCTTGCCAGCAAACAGGAGTCTGGAGCTCCTATTTGGAGGTAAGGCGATCAGCCAGGCACTACCATGAAGGGGTCCAGGGGATGAGATGTGAATGGAAGGGCAGAAAGTTTGAAGCAGGCAGGCGCATACTGATGAAGTGTAAGATTGTTCACTCATCATTATAATGACCTGATTGCATTACTGAAAGCATGATCTCATAATTTGCACACCCGTATTACTCGTACCCCCACACTGCAGCTGAAGAAAACAAGACTTGGAGAGGCCCTGAGATGTGGCAGGACGGAGGCTCCTGTCCAGACCTTATACTTCAGAGGCTCTGCCCAACCCATGAACCTTCCTTCTGCTTTCTTTCCCCTTCCACTCCCCCCACCCACCACCACACCACCCTCACTGTTTGCACTGCCTCTCCCTCACCCCTGCTGAGCTCACACTGGGTCTGAGTCACATGAGCCTTAGCAGACAGGTGGGGGTGGAAACGAGGAGGAAAGGCCAAGTGAACCGTGTGTACAGACCTGGGCTTGTCTTTTTTGTGGCTACTAAGCCTGGTTGGAGAGTGGGATCCAGAATATGGGAACCATTCTGGATTCCTTCTGAGCTCCTGGGGTGAAGCAAAGAGCAGACTGAGGACCCATCCACAAATACGTGGCTGGGACACTGTCACTCACACCAGTAGAACCACATCTTTAAATGGTCCCTAGATTACTGTCACATTCAAGGAAGGATCCAGTCTTTATCTGGCCCCTAAGGCCAATTTAGAGACAGTGTCCCAGCCTAGAAGGACCTTAAATAAGACCCAGACCCAGCTTCTTGTAGCTTCTTCATTCTTAAAATGAAAACAGTAACTTGAGCCTGCCTGTCTCTCAGGATAGGTACTTCTCCATTGAACAAGCTCTGATCCAAAATAGAAGGAATTTGGGATAAGAAAAGGAGTGAATCCTGGGGCAAGATGGCCATTTTCTTGGACTGGGCTAACACCTCCTTCTCTGGACAACTCCTGATTAGGTTGGCTATGGCTACTTAGCAACTCTGGCTTGCCCAGACTAAAACCATCGAGTGTTGAGGCCAAGAAAGGATTGGAAAAATGAAATGAATGTTAGGGATTGAATGTGTCTGTTCCCAAAGATTCATATGCTGGGAGCTTAGTTCCCAGTGTAATAGCATGGAGACTGTGGAGTATCTTAAAGATGGAGCCTGCTAGGAAGTGATTGGGTTGTGACTACCTTGCAAAGGGATTCATTCAGGTCTTGTGAGCAGGTTAGTTCCTGGAAGAGTATATCTTATCTAAATGATTTCAATCCCATAGACCTAGAACTCTAACAGTTTGACCTAGATAGCCCTTGATTATCCATGGCTCCTGAGTGCCACTCTAAGGACAGAAGAAGTGTCCTATTGAAGTGCCCTGAAGTGTCCTATTGAAGTTTTGCCCCAGTCAGCCCCCACAGATGGTCCCTCAAGGAGTCTTTTTTTTTTTTTTCGGTTTTTCGAGACAGGGTTTCTCTGTGGCTTTGGAGCCTGTTCTGGAACTAGCTCTGTAGACCAGGCTGGTCTTGAACTCACAGAGATCTGCCTGCCTCTGCCTCCCGAGTGCTGGGATTAAAGGCGTGCGCCACCACCGCCCGGCTCCTCAAGGAGTCTTATAGGTCCCAGGCACAATGGGCAGCCTCCA
This sequence comes from Ondatra zibethicus, assembly GCA_004026605.1. Classification (NCBI taxonomy): domain Eukaryota; kingdom Metazoa; phylum Chordata; class Mammalia; order Rodentia; family Cricetidae; genus Ondatra; species Ondatra zibethicus. Next base: position 62,918 of record PVIU01000948.1, read on the forward strand.
CCCCACCCTGTAACACACACATGCACAGCCAGTCTTGGGAGAGGCAGAGGCTCACCTTGATGCTCGTCCAGCTTCCCCATGGTCTCGATCTGCTCCACCAGGTCATTGGAGCTCCACTGGCTCATTCCAATAAGGATGGCACTCTTACCTTCAGCCACCTCCTCTGAGGGAAGGGGAGAGAGGGATGTTAGCAAACAGGGCTAGGTATGGGTGACCCTACCCAGAGTTGTTGTCTAAGTGGGTACTCATTTCACCCATAAGTTGAAATAGACTTGAAAAGGTTTTGGCTTTTTTTTTCAGTGCTAGAGATGGGCTTGCACATGGCAGACAAGAGCTCTACCCCTGAACTTCATCCTCCACCCAAGACTTCAAATACTAAAAGTATCTTCACTCACAGGACTAACAATTGTGGAATTTGTCATTGCAACCATGACGCTGTGACTCAGCAGCACCCATGTGCTATAGCAAAAGAAAGTGACAATGAGGCAGTTATCCACTCCTAGCACTGAGAATAGCATTTCTTAGAAAGAAAAGACCAAAAACTCATTATTTGCCTATGGTTTTTCTTCAGGAATGTGACTGAACTTCTATGAACCTCCATTTTCCCAACAGTAAAATAAACAGGCAATGTCCACCTCACAGGATTCTGGGGAGGATCAGATGAGGTGAAGGGTTTCAGAGCCTTGGTGCACAGAGGGGGCCCAGAGATAAGAGCCATTGTGCTCCCGTCTCCTCCTGACAAGTTGCTCACCAGCAAGGCTTGGACTGGTTGTATCTGGAGTGGTGCTGGAGCAACTCTGAGGTAAGGGGAGGGAAAGCCTTCTGGTTCTAAGCTATATGAGCTGTATGGAGACCTTAGCTTCCATCTCAACTGCAAGAACCTTTTGATGTCTCCATTCCTGCTCAACTTCCCCTAGCCCTGTCTCTGTCCTTAATGATTGGGAAGAAGCAGTGGGGCCCTATCCCCCGTCCACACCATACACAAGCCTCTGGGTCCCCCGCCACACCTGTGACACAATCCCTGCTCATGAGAAGGGATGTTTCTCTAAGAGCACACCAGTGGGAACAGAGACACTTCTCACTGTCACCGCCCACCCTAAGATGAGCCCTCATGGTGAAGAGCTTTGTGGGTTCCATCACGTCACAGAAAGCAAGGGTGTTGAAGAGAATCCCCAATTCAGGGTAATAAAGAATAAAAGCTGATAGCTGCCTTTCTGGCAGAGGGTTTCTCCAGCAACCAAAATGGTGGACCAAAAATTTTGGGAGCTGTCCAGCGTTCTGACTCACACTAGCACTCAGTAATCTAATCTGAAAATGCCTCCTGCCTTATTGTGTTATTTATTTGATTGATTTAACAGCCATTATGAAACTTTTACTAGTGATACTGGTATACCTATTTACAAATATTAATTCATAAGGTAGACATGGTGGAACATGTCTGCGATTCTAGCAATCAGGAGGTGAAGGCAGGAGATCAGAAGTTGAAGACAGCTTTGGTTATATCATGGATTCAAGACCAACCAGGACTACATAAGACCCTCTCTCAAACCAAAAAGAAACTAATTCAATTCTTGTAAAAACAGGACTAATAGTGGAGCTAGGGATGGCTCTGTCAGTAAGGTCTTGCTATCCAAACACGAAGACAAGTTCAGATTACCAGAACCAAAAACAAAAGAAAAAAAAATGGTTTCACATGCCTGTAACCAACCCCAGTGCTGGAAGTTATAAGACAAAGATAGGTGGGTCCTGAAGCTGATTAATCAGACAGCCTTGCCAAATCAAATTTCATGTATAGTGGAGAGTTATCAAAAAGGACACCCAACCTCTCATCGCCACATGCACACACACATGAACAAACCCATGGCAACAAGCGTATGCACCCCACAAACACAACACAAAATCCTTCTCAACACAACAACAACAAGGAACAATGATTACTATCCTTATTTTGCAAACCAGGAAACTGAAGCAAACAGAAGGTTTGAATAATCCTTGCTCAAGAGTTCTGCCTAGCACCGGGATTCAAAAACAGATACACCGGGCACTTGAGTAAACTAAGATGTCCCTCAGCCTGCCACTGTGGCATACAACTGTAATCCCAGCACTTGGGAAGCTGTGGTAGGAGGACCATTAGGTTTGGGGCCAACCTAGGCTACATAGTGAGAGCCTGACTCACAAAAAAAGGATAAAGAAAGCCCTGCCCTAACAGTCTACCCTCCCGATATCCTGTCCTGCGCATCTATATTGGCTGGTCCCACGCACCTGGACAGCTTCCTCAGTCAGGTGTGCTCCTTCTGGGGACAAGTTCACACCTATAAGTGGCATCAAATACTGGGTAAATCTCTGTCCCAGCTTCTGGTGTCCATTATACAAGCTGTGAACTTTCCTTTTGCACACACACACACACACACACACACACACACACACACACACACACACATGGAGAGGGGCAGAGGGGAGAGAGAATGCACAGCATGCAAAATGGCTCCTTTCAGAGTGTTTCCTATCAGAAAGGCCCAACTCCAGCCTCCCTCCACTTTCTCTCCTGGTAGAGTAGCCTCCCCACAGCACCCACAGGACCCCGGAGCAAACATCTGAATGACTGCCCTGGGAATTGAGTGTATGTTCCTTTGCATGCTAGTTCCCATACCCAGGTAGCCCCTGGTGGAGACACTGTGGCGGCATCTCCAGTCCCTCCCCACGCTAAGCTCCATGCTGAGCCTCACTCACTTTGAGTACAACTCTGACCTTATGCCCAGCACGACTCTGCCCCTGGCTATGCCCCTGACGAAGCCAGGGAGCACCCTGAAAGCCCAGCCTCCAGAGAGAGCTAGCAGGAAGCCTTTCTTCCTTCCCAGGGCTCAGGCACTGTCCTGGGTCTCCAGCTCATGGAGCAGAGGACTTGTCACCTTCTCTAGTTGGTTATCCAATAGCATCCATATCAGGCCCACAAAAACAGTCTTTCTAATGACCTTAGTGCTTGTCGCTTGGTCCTCATGGTCACCCTGCCCTAACACAGACCTCATCCTGAATATCTCTACACTCTACTCATTCTCCCTCACCTTGATGATGGTCCCTACCCTACCCCACCCCCAGAAACTTCAGGACAGCATCATGACACTCTCTCCCTCCCCTCCCCTAACAAGGGATGAGAGCCGGGCCTTAGAGACCCCTGTGGTTTGCATCTACAAGAGTTCCTCTGTCTAGCAACCACCACTCTACTCCCCATGGCCTCTCTCCTCTTCATCCATGGACTAAATGACTACATTCCTATTGTCTTCTAGAGGAAAATTTCAGCCAGGGCTTTGAGACATGCCTGAGCTCAGAGAGCCGCCAGTCAGTGGCCCTCAGATCCCAGGTTTTCTTCTTCTTGTCCCAGCTTGGAGTCTCTGTGAGTCCATGTTCTCACAGCAGAAGCCCAACCAAAGAGGGAAGACCTAGCCTAAGTTCCCCATCAGCTATGAGACCTGCCCTTGCCTTAGAGTCTTCTGTAAAATGGGGCTATTAATCCCAGCACCATCTTCTCCTAGTTGCTATGGAAGGCAGGGGGCTACAACCATGAATGGATTATGCTGCCCAGCATCCAGTTCTACACACTCCAGCCTTAAATGAAGCAGAGACAGGGGGACTAGCCTAATCCTGAGTACCAAGAAAAAGAGAACAGAGATGGATAAAGGACAGAAGGCTGGCACCCTGTGAGGGGAGGGTGTCTCTTTGCTTTGTTCTTGGTTAGACTTCCCAGCGCCAGTGTACCTAAATATAATCAGGCTCCAGATCCCTCATTTCCCCAGCCACTGGCCCTGTAAAGGCCAAGTCCAGTTTGTTCATGCATATTCATCGAAGGAGGAGTGGGTACTTAGATGCCAGAGAGGTGACCCAAAAGGAACAGGTACTTCTCAACTCAGTGAGGGAATGTGCCTAGACATCATGGGCCACAGGAAAAGCAATCCCTAACAGTTTTTATTTTGATCTTGATGCCTTTCAACTTTCATTAGTTTTTATTGTGTAAGTTTAAATCTTCTAATAAAAATTTGGGAGAAATGACTGAATGGATGAATGAATGAAATGAAACAGCCAATGTGATGTTTTGACAACTGTAGGTACTACAAGGCAGTAATTGTGATCTCATCACACTCGGTTTTCTCCTGTTGTTTCACCCTCCTTCCCACCCTGAGAAACAATTGATCTGCTCCTGTCCCTGCAGGCTGCTTGGCATTTTCTAGAGTTTTGCTGTCAGGGCAGTCACACAGTGCTCTGCTGCAGTCGGACTTGTTTTCTGTCAGGGTGACTTATTCCAATGTCGTCCCTGCTACTGCCTGCCTCAGTTCGTGCCTTTCGTCTAGACCAGACTGTTTCGCCATTCGCTCACTGGTTTTCATTTGGGATGTTCTCAGATTGGGACTAGAATAAATTAGGCTGGCAAAGCATTCCCCTTAATTTGAGTAAACACCTAGGAGTAGAAGGTCAACAGGACAGGATGAAGCCCAGGCCCTTGTGCATGCTGGGAAGTTCCACATTGATCTATACCCCCCACCCCTCTTTAATAGCTGCCATCAATTTTTTTTCCATTTCCCCTGAGAATACTTTGAAAGGACCAGTTATTCCACATTTCATTGAGTTTTTTGTTGTTGTTTTGGGGTTTTATTTGTTTGTTTGTTTTTCAAGACAGGGTTTCTCTATGTCCTGGCTGCTCTGGAACTCACTGATATCTACCTGCCTCAGCCTCCCAAGTGCTGGGATTAAAGGCATGCGCCACAACTGCCTGGCCTCAGCCAGTTATTTTGATAGACCATTTTAATAGGTACATAGTGGTATCATTACAATTTAAACAACTCATTATATTCATATTTGTTTATTTTGAGTGCATATGGAGAGGTACTCTTGTACCACAAAACACATGCAGAGGTCAGAGGGCGACTCTCAGGAGATGGTTCTCTATTTCCACTACCTTAGTTCCCAGGATCAAACTCAGGTCATGAAGCTTGGCAACAAGAACCTTTATCTACTGAGCCATTTCACCAGCCCATCCTTACAGGTTTTTGTTTTGTTTTGCTTTAAATGTGTGTGTGTGTGTGTGTGTGTGTGTGTACACATGCATGTGGACACCAGGAGACAACCTCAGTATCATTTTCAGGAACACAATCCACTTCCTCGAGAGAGCTCTCACTGGCCTGGAACTCATCAGTTAGACCAGACTGGCTGGCCAGCGAGCTCCGAGGACTCTTGTGTTGGCCTCCGCAGTTCTGGGATTACAACAATGCCTGGTGTCTTCATGTAAGTGGATTGCTGGGGATTGAACTTGGGTACCTGTGCTAGCAAGGCAAACACTTTACCAGCTGAGCCACCCTTCCAGTCCTCTCTGCTGTTTTGATTTGCCTTTCCTTGAGGACTGATGGTGTTGAGCAACTGTTCATGTGTTCGTTCGCCATTCAAACACCCTCTGCAGTGAAGTGCCTATTGCTTTGTGTTCCTCTTAGAGCAAGGCTCAGTGTATTTTATTTACTTGGGCACTGTCTTCTCCCTTTCCACCTGTTATCTAAGCGGCAGCTCCATGAGGACTGGAATGGGGTCTATCTTCTCTACACTGAGGGTGGGGCCTAACGCTGATTGAACATATACTCAATAAATACCTGTGAAAGAAGGGACTAAATGAGGTAGAATTCTACCCTCTGCTCTGTTACAGTCTATAGCTCTAAATAAATCCCCTGCCTCAATTTCTCACCTTGTAGAATGGGATGGGACTGCAAAGAAGGCTAAGCTAGTAAAATGCTTGCTATGTGAGTGACTTGGTTTGATCCCCAACACTCATGTAAAAGGCTGGGTAATTTATGATCTCAGAGCTGGGGAGATGGAGACAAGTGGATCCCTGGAACTCTTTGACTAGCCTGGCTAGTCTGATTGGTGTTCCTTGGGCCATTGAAAGACCCTGCCCCCAAAATTAAGGTGGATCTGAAGAATGACACTAAAGGTTGACTTCTATTATTTACACACAAACACATACACACCTAAACATATCACACGCACAAACACGTTGCACACAAATACATGCATAAAAGACCTAGAGGGGCATCCCAAGTCTTATATGATCTGGGTCGGAGGCCACCCCCTGAGGGAGAGCCTGGAATCCTGGAAGAACAGAAAGAAGGAGATGACAAGACAGAGGGAGGGAAGAACAGCGGTGTGCTGTGGCGGCAGGCGAGCACATGGGAAGGCCAGGTTCACTGAGACTGGTGGCCTGGGAACTGAGGCCAGGTTCACACGGCTGAGAGCAGCTGAGAGAGACAGTGGTCCCAGGGATAGGGGCAGGCAGGACCTCCAGCTGTTCACAGGGAAGATGGGTCAGCAGCCCCAAGACAGGTATGACCCTGTGCCCCCCCACAGATGCTGCCTCCTGCAACATGCCATCATAGCAGCTAGGGACACACAGCCCTGATGAACTGCAGAAATATTGAAATGAAACTCTTCCGTGTATCAAAATATTGAAGCTGTGTTGTCATACTGTGGGCTAGTTGCTATGGAGAAACGCAGCCCTGGCAGCCATTCCAATCAGACACCAAGGGAAGATGGGAAATGAGCCCCCAACGGGCTGTTTTAGGGATAGCATTAGGGAGAGGTTTCTCTGCCCAGAGCCAGGGATGGGGAAGCCTTGAGGGGGGACAGCCCCCGCATCCAGCCAGACTTCCCTGGAAATCCTCTGAACCCCAATATTTGGAAAATGTTCTCCAATTGGGGATATACAGAGCTGATAGGGAAACTGAGACCCCACAAAGGGAAGACTTAACTGAAGCCAAAGTCAGGGTCATGTTCAGACCAGCCTCCACTGTCCTGTTCTAGGTCTAGATGAAGCCTAACATCTTTCTGTCTTCATGTTTACCAGGTATTTCAAACTAGTCCCATTCCAAATAAGTTAACACCCAGGGTGGAACCAACAAAGCTAGAAAGCACTAGGACCCTCCAGCCGGGATCAGACTGGCAGGGTTTTTCACCACTCGTACCCAGGCTGGCTCAGCGTGGCTACCTTCTCCTCTCTCCTAATTCTAGACTGACACACTTACCACCCCAGCATCTGCCTGGTACAATCACTCCTTGGTGCCTGTGTCATCTCTACCTGAAATGCCACTCTTAGGGTCCCTCTGGGTGCCATTTGGGTGCCCACTATCTGTCACAGCTCCCCTGAGCATCACTGGTGGCTCTCTTCATATCTGTGAGGCCTGTCTTGGAAGCAACATGGATACTGTAGGCATCCCGGACCAGTCTCACCTCTCACTCCTTTTCCCCTGGCATAACACCTCCAACCGCCTCCAACCGCCTCCAACCACCTCCAACCACCTCTGTTCAGGGGCCAAAATATTCTTCAGTCTTTCCTAATTTAGAGGCACCATACCTGCTGTCACATCTGTCTGGAAGCCTCTTTCTTCTCCTCACCTGACAAGCTCCTACTTCCTGGCTGTGCAGAAAGGATATCCTGCCCACATCAAAGCCGGTGCCCTGGCTGAATTCTCCCTCATATCAGTCGGTACGTTTTACTTGATGGCCTCACTCCCACCAGGACCCTTTGTATCATCTTGTGATGTTTGCCTCTCGAGCTAACTCATATGGTTATGAGGGCGGCAAGCAAAACGACTGTGTCCCATAGTGTCCCAACCACCTCGCACATATTAGGAGATTTAAAAACATTTCAAATCCCACCAATTGTCTAAGCACGGAGTGCGAAACTGCAAGTGTGGGTGGAGAAGGCTCTCGGCCTCAGCAGGGATCCACTTTTTAGGACATCTCAAGAGGTCGCCCGACTGGTGGTGCAGAGATGGGACTTACCTCTGGCATCAAAGAATTCATCATCTGAACTCTCCACCGAATCACTGAGGACATTCCGAAGGTGCCAAGGGGCACTGCCACCCGGGGAAGGGCCACCTACCAAAGAGAGCATATATGTTAGTCAAGACTAACAGAGTGCCCCAAATACGGTGGGGCCAGTTCGAGACCCCTCAGACAAAAATCAACCTCATCCTCCATGTCTGGGTTCTCCCCCTCTGTAGCCTCAGACCACACTAATCCTTCTCACCACAGTGTTTTCATTTAAGCTCAAAAATTCTCCCTGAGGAAGCTCCACAGGGAATGAGTTGGGGGTAGCCGAGAGACTTAGCCAAGGAGAGTGTATTGGTCAGCATTAGTTGAGCTTTGGTAATAAAATATCTCAGCTGTTTATAGCAACAGTGATTCACTTCCACTTACAAGGGTCAGATAAGGCCCTTTTCATCATGCCCGCTCCAAGGAGCCACCACCTTATGATGTCACCATCTCAAAATGAGATGTCAAGGTCCAGTGAAGCAAGGAAATGCAGGAAATCATGCCCAGATTTAAACACTTCTGCCCAGGAGTGGCATGCTCTATTCCCATTTCATTGGTCAAAGTCCCATGGGAAGACCAGGCATCCTGTTGACCACCAAAGACGTCAGCCACAAACAGTACATGCAGGCCAGGCCAGGGCTCAGCACCACACATCCAAGTGAAAAGGGACATGATTGAGGATGTGTCCTGTCTCTGCCATTAGCAATCTGAAAAGCCATCCCCTTTCCATCCCAGCCTCAGTTTCCCCCACCCCCTGCAGACAATCAATCTCCAGCTGAATGGATAAGAAATCATGTATCCCATGCCTGAGTTTCAGAAGGGCTCAAAATGGCAGCAGCCACTATTAGTCTCCTTCACGGGCAGCATGCAGGGCTAGGGGCCCTCCGGAGCAAGGACAAAACATGGACACCGAGAGTGGTCCCTTACACCATACTCTGCCCCATCTTACTTTCTGCCCTCGGGCCAAAGGGGGGTTGGGCAAGAACACAACAGGCACCTACCCCCACTCTTCATCACTCTGGGGTTCACATGAGACCAGCATGCGCATGAAGCCCTCTGCATACACACTCCGAAGTGTATGAGATGCAAGAGATTGCAGGTAGATTGCAATCTGGTTTTAGAATGAAAACCATGGAAGTGGTAGAAGAAAATCAACCTGGTAATTTTCCTAGGGAAGTTCCCAAAGACAGAGGTATAAACTGTTCATAGTATTTCAGTGATACCTATACTGCAAGAGAAACCCCGGTGTTCATGTGCAGGAGATGAGCTACACACATCCATATTCAGCCATATGAGATTCCCAGCAGCTGTTGAAAGGATGAAGTGTGCATTAGGCGCTGACATGGAAAGATGCCCATGGTGTATGGTTGGGAGAAATACACAAGAGAGTTCCAGAATATTCTTTTGACCTCCTTTTTAAAAATGACATACACTTGCATACTGAAGGATATGTGTGGCATGTGAGTTAAAGGCTCAGGCCTGGGTTCAAGCTCAGATCTTGCCTCTTAGAAGCTGTGTGATGTCAAGTGAGTTGCCTCTCCTCTCTGCACACTGGTTTCCTCATCTATACTGTGGAGCTCGTCCATGCCAGCCTTAGGAGCATATTGCAAAGATTAAACAAAATGCATGAAAAGCTTAGCATCATGTCTTGCAAAGATCAAGTGTTTGGAACAGTAATTATTACATAAATATGCTTTCCAGAGGTGTTAAAATGTTTGGGAGGACACATGCCAAGATGCCATTTATAAACATTTATCTCTATGGAGCAGTATTTGATAAGAGAAGGCAGAGAAAACTCAGCTTTCACATGGAGTACGTAATCTTATACGATTACCAAGATTTTGGTCTCCTTTTGCCAGTTCTAAGAGGCACCTTCCCCACACAAGCATCTTTGGAACTGCGTGGTGACTTAGGTGATGGTACATCATGAGCTAAGTAGCATCATTCATTCCTTCTCCTCACTGATATGTAAAATAAGACTGTATCCTGCAATCTGGGCATGTTCAATAAAAAACATTAGATCACCATGCATATGGGGTACGTCTTCCCTGGGCCAGAGGCTTTGGTCATCAGACACTTCCTGTCCCCACAGAGACTCGGGGGCTGGTAATACCAACAATGCTTCTGTCTCAGCTTTCCCAACTGTATGATGAGAAATGTAATTCTGAATCTAGAGGAGTCCATCTGGCACAGAGTTGGTACCGAGAACCGTGAGAGGTGGAATCTACTGCCCAACCTCAGGTAGGGAGCACAGTCTGTGGAGAACCCACTACAGCCCCAGTTCACCCCACCCCACCAGCCTGCAGGATGCTGGCACTCCTCTCCAGCCTGTGCGCGAACAGTTTCTGGAAAGGCCAACCCTCCTGCCCTGCCCAGCACATCTCCCAGACACATACCCAGGTTATGTTCTACGGTTTGCAGCCAAGAGAGAGAACATTCTGAAACACAAAAGGGCAGAGGTCACAGGAAGCACCAATGTGGAATCCTCTCTAGATGTGAAGTCATTTCTGGCCCCACACTTTCGATGGAGCCCCTTAAAACTGCAGAAGGACAGGGGCACTCGGTTTCCCACCCTTAGGTCCTGGATTTGCTGTAAGGAGGTCTGATCATAGATGTGACTTTCTACCATGAATGTGAGACTATTTTCTAAATGGATATGTAAGTTTGGGGCTAGTGCGATAAGACAAGAAAAAAAGGAAACTATAAATTGAGAAACCAGAAACAAACTTGTGTTTATTCTGAGATCACATGATCATCTACACAAAAAGCCAAAACTCTACAGAAAGAGAACCCACTGGAACTAATGCTTAAGCATGGCATGACTGGCAGGAATCAAGATGAATATGCAAGAATTCACTGCATTCCTGCACACCAGTAACAAACAGCTGGAATTTGATTAATGCCTCAGTAATTTTTGTGATATGGTATTTGTCTTTTTGTTCTTAAATATATGTAGAGATTTTTGTGACTCCAAAACACAACCAATGGGGCTAGACAGATACATCGGAAGTTAACACACACACTGCTCTTGCAAAGGGCTCAATTCCATTCCCACATCAGGGGCTCTCAGCTGCCTGGACTCCAGCTCAGCGGGAAGCCGAGTCTTTTACTCCCTCAAAGGTCCTGCACACATGGGCACTGACTCACACCCCAACACACACACACACGAAAATAAAAATAAACCTGAAAAAAATTAAGAATTTAAAAACAGTGGCCAGGCAATGGTGGTGCATGCCTTTAATCCCACCACTCTGGAGGAAGAAATAGATGGATCTCTGAGTTCAAGGCCAGCCTGGTCTACAGAGTAAGTTCCAGGACAGCCAGGGCTACACAGAGAACAAAAAACAAAACAAGACAGGACAAAAATCATTTAAAATTTGCCCCAAACTTACATTAACTTAATAGTTTTCTCAAAAACAGATGTTAGTTATTAAAATGATCACATAGCCTATATGAATACATATTATATATTGATATACAAACATCCCTTACGGATCAAGTCTATTTCACCCCAAAGAAGTAAAAGCTTGCCTGGGTGGTAAGGAAAGCATTGTCCCTGGGCAATGGTAATGCACTTTAATCCCAGCACTCAGGAGGCAGAGACAGATGGATCTCTGTGAATTTGAGACCAGCCTGGTCTACAAAGCAAGTTCCAGGACATCCAGGGCTGTTACACAAAGAAACCCTGTCTTGAAAAACAAAGAAAGAAAAAGAAAAGTGTTTTCATCCTTGTCTATTCAACTGCCGCACTTGGGACAGTAAACTGTGAGTGCTTATGAAGTGATGGACCCATCTGGAGAGTTGCTAGAGTCTCTACGGTTCCTGAGTTTGAATAGCCAGAGATGAGTGATAGGCCTCTGCACATGGAGATGCTCATACACAGGCCATATGCACCAGTGCAAAGGCATGGGCGTTCCTACCAACTGCCTGCTTCCAGTGTGTGCCACAGCCTAAGAAAAAACAGAAGAGGGTTCATCATCCTCACAGTGGCCCCCAGGACCAGCCATATTATCTGAGGTCACTACAACATTCTGAGGGTCCCCAGAGAACACTGGGGCAGAAGCAGAGAGGCTCGGCCAGGGGAAGCAGGTTCTCCCAGCTGAAACAGCAATGAAGAAGTTGGTGGGCCTCAAAGGAAGATCCCATCCTACAGGCACTGCAAGAAGAGCTAGAGACACTGTGGTGGTGAATAAAAGGGACAAAGTGGGGCTGCTGCCACGCTCACATTCTAAGAGGCTGATGAAGGCCACCTGGATCACCTAAAGAACAAAACCCACCCCAGTGGGAAAAGGTACTACAAATGTATACTGGTCCCTTGCAACCACAAGTGTTTCTAACAGTGTTATCATTGCCTGATAAAGACAGGCGCCTGCATGGGTCTGTAACCCAGCCTGGCTCATGAGAAGCACTTGATGGCACATGCTAGTTTTATGTGTGAACCACACAGGCAGCTCCCTTCGTCTGCCGCTCACAGCAGCTCTCCTCTCTGATGATGCCTTTACTTTCCTCTGTGTTCAAATCCTATCTTTGAGTTTATTTTCAATTGAGCATTTTGACTTATTCATGATTACCCTCCTTGCTTTCTTTTTTGTTTATTGTTTGTTTGGTTGGTTGGTTGGTTTGATTTTTTTGAGACAGGGTTCCTTTGTATAGCCTTGGCTGTCCTGGATCTAGCTCTGTAGATCAGGCTGGTCTTGAACTCACAGAGATCTGCTTGCTTCTGCCTCCCAAGTGCTGGTATCAAAGGCATGCGCCACCACCGCCTGGTTCCCTCCTTGATTTCAAACTACATGCCTGCATTCTTTTCAATGTGTACTGTAAGTTTGTTTAAAGAAGACACCAGGCCTTCTCTCTCACTGGTCAGAGTCTATCAAAAACAACCTCTGTAAAACTAACTGGGACCCCACCTATCTACTGTACTGACTGGTTTTGTGTGTCAACTTCACGCAAGCTAGAGTCATCAGAGAGGAAGGAGCCTCAGCTGAGGAAATGCCTCCATGAGATCCAGCTGTAAGGCATTTTCTCAATTAGCGATCAGTGTGGGAAGGTCTAGCCCATGGTGGGTGGTGCCACTCCTTGGCTGGTGGTCCTGGGTTCAATAAGAAAAGCCAGGGGAAACAAGCCAGTAAGCGGCATCCTTCTATGACCTCTGCATCACCTCCTGTTTCTAAGTCCCTACCCTGTTTCTATCCTGGCTTCCTTTGGTGATAAACAGCAATATGGAAGTGTAAGCTGAATTAACACTTTCTTCCACAGCTTCCTTTTTGGTCATGGTATTTCATCACAGCAATAGAAATCCTAAGGAAGATAAATACCAAATGACCTAATGTAAAAAAGAACTTGTAGCCAAATGTAATTGCAAACCTTTAATCCCAGTACTCAGAAAGCAGAGGCAGATAGATTTCTGTCAGTTCTGGGCCAGCTGGGTATACATAGTGAGTTCCAGACCAGCCAGAGTTGCATAGTGAGATCTTATCTTTAAAATAATAATAATAATAATAAAAGAATGGTCATGTTAAGAATGGACTTAGCTGTCGCCGAGTGATGGTGACGCACGCCTTTAATCCCAGTACTCGGGAGGCAGAGGCAGGCGGATCTCTGTGAGTTCGAGGCCAGCTTGGTTTACAAGAGCTAGTTCCAGGACAGGATCCAAAGCTACAGAGAAACCCTGTCTTGAAAAACAAAAACAAAAATAAAAAAAAAGAAGAAGCTGTCAAAGCCAGGAAGATGGTTCAGCAGGTAAGGGTAATGCCATCAAGCCTGAAGACCTGCGTTTGATCCTGGACCCCACACAGTCCAAGACAATCAACTCCCTGAAAGTTGTAGCAAATGCATGCCTATATCCATACATGTACATGCATGTATACACACACAGAGATAGATAGATAGATAGATAGATAGATAGACAGACAGACAGACAAATAGATAGATGTAAAAATATATATATTAAAAAGAAGCAACTGGGGGCTGGAGAGATGGCTCAGAGGTTAAGAACACTGATTGTTCTTCCAGAGGTCCTGAGTTCAATTCCCGGCAACCACATGGTGGCTCACAACCATCTGTAATGAGATCTGGTGCCCTCTTCTGGCCTGCAGGCACACATGCAGACAGGACACTGTAAAGAAAATAAATAAATCTAAAAAAAAAAAAAAAAGAAAGAAAATGTAAAAAATAAATAAATAAATAACTAAATAAAAAATAAAAAGAAGCAACTGGCTCCCAGATGGGAGAGGACAGTCTGTGGGCAGACTCTCCTATAGGTTGGCAGACCCTTCTGTATGCTGATTTTAGCAAATGGCAAAGATCATATTTCAAAGAAAGAAAAGAGCACAGGAGGCTGTCTGAGGGGAAAGCTGTTTGGAAAAGAAATCAGGCAAGCTGAGAACTGAATGATGAAAAAGACCAGAGTCACAAAGCGAATGCGTGTGTGTGTGTGTGTGTGTGTGTGTGTGTGTGTGTGTGTGTGTGTGTGTGTGCGCGCGTGCGCGTGCGTGTGCGTGTGTGTGCCTTGAGGGGCGTGAGCTCCCAATCCTCCACTCTGCCTTCCTTTCTAGGATTGTTCCTGTGTTACAGGCAATCAGTTGCCAGGCACGGGTAAAAGTTCAGAACTTGGAGTGTGGGCTTTTGAGTGACACGATTTTGCATTCACTCACTTCTCTATGATTCAAAGAAAATTAACCTCTCAGAGCCTTGGTTTTTCTCATCTCTAAAATGGGCATCATGAGTCTTACTTCATTGTTAGAAGATTTCAGTTTAAGATCAGCCACCAGAATTTGCAGTCCACTGCCTGGAGGGTGCCTTTGTTATCCATAGAACCAAGGCTCAAGGCAGGGAAAGAATACCCAAGAAATGTTGAGCTGCTGCCAGGGGACTCCCTCAGGCTTATGTCTTTCAAGGCTCAGTTTGTATCTGCCTGAGGACCACAATTACCTAAAATCAGCATCAAGAAGAGGCTACCTAAGTCCTCCTGCTGCTCCGCGGTCCAGAGCTGGGCCTGCGGAGGGGGGAGCATTAGAGACATCCCCAGTCTGCCTCCAGACCCATCAACCCCCTACCTCAGGTCCAGTGTGGTTTCTAAGAACTTGTGACAGGCCTGGGTTTCTCCTACATGAGTAAGGCCAGAAACCAGCTCAGATCACTGGCTCCATCTCAGGTCCCACATCTACAAGAGACCAAAAGGCAGACACAACCAGACAGGAGCCTTCTGCTCTGTCCTGAGGACCTCAGGTCAGCCCTGCCTGAAGGCAGAGTGCCCTCTTTAAGGAGACACTGCCCTGTACTTAGGAGCCCTGGCTAGAAGGGAAGCCATGCCACAGGAAGGAGGCAGAAGTATAAGCCAATGCTTCCTGGGCCAAACCTTAGACCAGATGGTGCCTGGAGAGAGGAGGGGGGTGAGCACAGAGAGGAACTGGAATCATCCTGGCTCTTTGGAGTGCTGGCTCAAGGCACAGGCCTGCTCTGTCTTGCAGAGGGCAAGAAACTTGGTCCTTGGGCCAGATTCCACATAAAAGGTCTCTATCCAGGCAGGATCACACAGGGGTGACCACACCCCAAGAAGAGAACTAGTGATCTTTCTTGGGGAGGAGATCCAAGCTGAGCCTCAAAGGAAGAAGCAAGCAGGGCTGATGAGACAGAGGCAGAATAGGGCCAGGGAAAAGCAAGGCCACAGTGGCAGCCATTTCCAGGCAAAGGGGATATAGAACTTCCCACCCCCCAGTTGGCAACTCAGTATGTCAGAGTAAGGGAAAGGTCATGGACATTTGCTGGGAGCCATGACTCTGGGGTATCCAAATAGCACACACGACTCTTAGATCCCAGGATGAAGCAAGCATCTCTTAGCATGACCTGGGTTGCACAGCACTGGGCTTGTCTATACCCACACTTGCCTGCCTGGCAGTGACTGTCGACCCACTGCATTTGAAACTGTCCTGGTGGCACTGATACACCGGAACCCCGGTGTGTCAGCAGAGAAGGTGAGAGCGAGGTGAGGTTACAGTCCTTAGACACCCACCCCTACCCACTACCATGCACACACAGCTCTACAAGCCAGCGCTGTGGTCTAAGTCCTGGCCATCAGTGTGACTGAAATGATCAGGTCTGGGAGCACACACACACTTGGAAACACACCCCTGATCCTCATGATAGTGCTGGGGTCTCAGGGTCAGGAGGCAGCATGCGGAGACTAGCATTTTACGGTGCCTGGGCGAGGCTCCACAGACAGGAAGACAGGAGACAGGAAGCTGCCTCCTTACCGCTGCCTCGGCTGTCATCTCCTCCTCCTCCCCTACTTCTTTCCTTTCTCCTATACCTTCCTCCTCCCTCCAGGGAACCTACCCACTCCCACTGGCCTTGTTCCCAGCTTAGATATTTACCAGTGACTTTGTGCCTCAGTTTCTCCTCTGTAAAACAGGGATAACGGTCATATTTACACCACAAGTAATGAAGAGGGTAAATGAATGAATCTCTGAGAAAGGTTCGGCATAGGACCCAGCCTCCACTGAAGCCATAGCAGGGCTTGTTAAGGGGCTGCCAAGATGACTCCGTGGGGAAAGGCACTTACTGTGCAAGCCTGATGACCCCTGTTTGATCCCCGGAACCCACATAGTAGAATGAGAGAACCAGTTCCTGCAAGTCGACCTCCAATCTCCAAACATGTCTGCCATACGCATGCACGAACACACACACACACACACGTGCGCGCGAGCAATAAATAAAGTAGAAGAAAGTAAGTAAAGGAACATGTTAAATGGAATAAGAAGCCGTGATTATCCAAGGGCTATTCTTTGCTTATTTCTTAAGCGGAAATTTCTAAGAGCAGGCCACTCTCCTGGGGCCCCTGGAATGGGAGCTGCTCCTCTCCTCTCCTCCCCTCATTCCACTTTCTCTCAGCCTATCCTCCCACCATCTGGCCCTAGCCACACTAGCCACTGAGAACTTTCCACACTTCCTCCTCTTCATCCAGGCCTTCAGTGGGGCCTCCATTCTCCACCCGATCCCTACCAGAAGAAGGGGAGGCACTTCCCTGCTCCCAGGCCAGACTAGTGCCAAATAACTCACCAGTGTCCCACCAGAGTCAATGTCAGCATCCCTGCCATCCTACCCCTCTGGATCATGGGCTTCCCCAGAGGAGATGCCTGGCAGGAACCCTTTCCAGGCCCATAGCCTCTCCCTGCACAGAACTATGTGGTAAAAGTTCTCTTGGGGCTCAGCATGCAAAAGCACAGGAAGGACCTCAGAAGGTTGCTCTCTGGGGAGTATACCCTAAGGTACGCCCTCAGGCCCCCTTTGTAGGTCAGGGTAAAATGGGGACCAGATAATCCAGGACCAACTAGCTCATGTTTGGCCTTCAAGGGGCTGTGTGGCCACCCTGGGAGGGATGAGAGGCCAGGAGAAGCTGCTTCCAGAAAAAGGCATTATTGAAGGAAACCAGTGCTGGTCGGGGGTTGGTTGCTATAGAAACAGTCCTAACTATCTCCTAAAATGCTAGATGTGCCACCGATGAGCTGTGTGCTGATCTCTTTCAGGGAACTGTCAGGAACCCCAAAGGGGCTGTCTGCTATGGTACCCAGCTTCAGGAGCCAGCATCCTGAAGGACCCTGAAGGAGAGATCCAGTCCATGGGGAGCACACCCAAGGGCTGGCACTTAGCCTTCAAGATGCAGAATCATCCCAATAACAACTGGATTCCTTAAACCAACCATGGCCTAAACCTTGACCTTAACCATATCCTAAACCTTAGGTTCAGCCGTTAATACAGACCAGCCTCAAACTCAAACCTGAGTCTGACCACAGGCCTACCCTTAATCCAGTCACATGACAAGTGGCAAGTGTAGGCACAGGAGGAATCTAACCATGGCCACACTTGGCACACAGTCTAGACCCAAAGCCACATCAAATAATTTGCAGGCATAGCTAACCTATGGCCTACAGCCCACATGTGACTAGGGGGCACTATGATTAGGGTCTAACACAAAACTGTAAATTTATTTAACTTATTAGGAGACTTTTATAATTCCATTGCACAGATCTCAAGCATTAACTTTGTAGGTGACAACACTGAGCCACAATGTCATAAGGCTGTTTGTGCCTAAAGAATGTTTTTGTAGGCCGGGTGTGGTGGCGCACACCTTTAATCCCAGCACTTAGGAGGCAGAGGCAGGTGGATCTCTGTGAGGCCAGCCTGATCTACAAAGCAAGTTCCAGGATATACAGAGAAATCATGTCTTGAAAAACAAAAAAAAAAAAGAAGAAGAAAGAAAAGAAAAAGAAAAATGTTTTTGCAGCACACTCTAGATGCTGCAGTGCATTTTATACACTGCAGGGTTTCTGTGACCTGTTACCTTCTCAAGTGCAGGGATGTCCCTGCAGAGAGCAGTTCAGGGGGAAGGGGAGGGTGGGTACAATGCAGGAACTAGAACCTCAGCTCTGTGCCTGGCCCAGTTGGCCAAACCAGTTGCTTTGGGAAAGATGTGCTTTTGAAGACCTGCTGGTATCTTATAAATATGCCATTTAAATACCCCTTAATTACCTTATTTAGGAGATAATGAGTGATTAATAGCTTTGGCTATCTATTGTACTTCCATTTGCTCTGCCAATTAGGCTCCCAACAGTTCTGAATTCTTTGGAACAATTTCCCCAAGGCCCAGCTGTCCCCCTATGTCCTACCAGGCTCTTGCTACATAAGGCAGAAGCAGTCACCTCTACCCCATAGGAATCTCTCCATAGCACCTACCACTGTGCCACATGTGGGAGGACAAGGGGCAATCTGGGGTGTTGAGACAGAGGATGACATTCTCCCTAATCATCCCAGGACCCTTTTGTAGGGACCAGAGAATATGGACTTGACATCTATGCATCAAGCCAGTGTATTAGGAAGCCAGAGCATGGCCGGAGACTCCTCAGAGGATGCTGTACATTCTCGCAGGGACCCCAATGAGATAGCAGGCTTTTGGTAAGGACATCAAAGGCTGCCATCAGCAGGACCCTGCCACACCCCAGCAATGGCCAGTATGACCCCATATGGATACCCCATTCCACCTGCAACTCCCAGACTGTAAGGATGGGCTTCAAGGTGATCTCTGCCCTCAGGCCCCTTCATTTGGTGCCAAATCACAGTGCCAGCAATTGCTAGTGAACCAGCGAAGCCCCAGAGGCGGGCCGGATCATTTTGTCTTTCACTGCCCCAAATTATACTACACAAGAAGGAAACAAAACACAGCAAAGGATAAACACATTCCCCATACCAGGCCCTAATAGGAGGCTCAAAATAGCTATGCTGCCAGGGGTGACTCCAGAACCGCTCAGCTCAGACCAGGCTCATAAAGGGAAGCCGCAGTAGAGCAGAAGGGAGTTCTGATCCAGGAGGATGGCACTTGGGACCAATCTGGAACAATCCAGGAAAGGTCAAATGTGTGCCCAATGTACGCATGAAGACAGGCTCCTGGAACATGCTCAGAGGCTTTCAGCTGCCAGCCCACCTTGAGCTCATGGTCACAAAGTCTGTAGACCTAAGTCTGTCCCTAAGGAGGGCAGGAGGGCAGTGACGTACTCTGCAAATACCCAGAGCCGAACAAACACAGCGTCAGCAACAGCCAGCTCAGAAGAGGCCTCTCCATCCACCAGAACTCAGCGCCCCTCCCAGACAGAGCCCAGTGTGTTTCTATTTCTGCCTTCAACCCTTGTTTGGCATCCCCAGCCAACAGACGGGCTACTTCTCCTCCCTCCAGAATAATGGGTCACGGGGAGGTGGCACACCTCCTCACTGACCTTTCCTGCCCTGACACACCTAGCCACCCCTTGACGCCAGGAGACCCCCATCAGCCTCGCACACCTAGCTGCCCACCTACCTCTCACCCCCTGGTGCCTTAAGTGCACCCATACTGTGACCCACTCCAGCCACAGACAGCCCCACCATGCCACCAAACACAACTCCTCAGCCCCAAACTGAACGCCCGATTGTTACACTGGCTCATAGCCTGGCCCCATCTGGGGTATGCCGGAGGAAGCAGGTCAGCTGACTAGGTCCTCCTGCAGGGACCCAGCTCTTACCCAGAGCCAAGACAAGCAGGAGAACCCTGTCACCCTACCCACATACATACCCCAGTTGGGGGCTGTGGCCACACAGCTGTACAGGCCTCCGCAGGCACACGTGGGACCTTGGAGGTGGCATTTACCTCCGGAGTGACTCACTAAGGCTCCCATTCCTTGAGAAAGGGGGTGCAATTTAGCATTTTCTTTCTCTTTAGAAAACAAGAATTTTAAAAGAGAGCGAGTAGAGAGATTTGAGGGAGTGGGTGGGGAGCTCAGATCTCATTTGATTTCCAAACTTATTTGCTATGCATTCTCTCCTACCCCTCCCACCTCCAAACCTTTCCTGAGGGGAGTTCTGGTCACCCTCTTCCATGAGGCTTGGTGACAAGCTAGAGTCATCAGAGACCCCCTAGAAGGCTTAGGCTGTGAATACCCTTGACTCTCCAGGGATTCTCAACCCTCAACTCCCTCAAGTCCCATCTACATGAGGTGAGGCCCTTCCCTAAAGCAGTAAAGACAGGTAGACCCCAGGACGAGGGTGGATAGAAAAGAAAGAGCACAGCTAGAGCTAAGTAGAACTTCCAGCCCCTCCTGAAACACACGGTCTCTCTTCTTCCTCATTCCTTTTTACAGGTGCAAAAGCAGAGGCTCAGAGGGAGCTGTTCAAGGTCAATCCATGCCAGGTTAGACAATATAATGTTGGAGGCAAGAATGAAAGAGCCCTACTTGCTAGTTTCAGCCTGCCTCCAAGTCCGCGGGTGAGTCTAGAACCAGATGCTCAACCTCTCTGAAGTTCAGTTTCCCCATCTACAAAATAGGAACAACATTGGGATTGTATGTGTGCCCATTCCCCCATTCGTGCCCCTCCTTGCCCCCCAACCCCACTTCTGCAAAGAGGTGCTGTCTGGCCATCAGATGGCAAATAATGCTAAGGGCTTCCATAAAAAAGAGCCAGATGCAAACCCCTGGTCTGTCTTCCTTTCTGCAAACCTGGCATCTCAGAGCACCCCTGGGAAGTGGCTGGTTCTTTCTCAGAAACCTCTGGAGTTCACATTCCTACCCTTGATTCAGAGAGGGACCCTTTGCCTCTCTGGACTCTGCCTCCCAACATAAAATTTTAAGTTAGATTAATTCATCTTATTTTATGCATGAGTGTTTGGCTTACGTATGTGTGTGTGAGTGTGTGTGAGTGTGTGTGTGTGTGTGTGTGTGTGTGTGTGTGTGTGTGTGTGCACCATGTGTGTGCTTGGTGTCCACAGCGGTTAGAAGAGGGCATCAGATCCTCTGGAACTGGAGTTATAGATGGTGGTTAGTCCCCACGTGGGTTCTGGGAATTGAACTTGAGCCCATTTCAAGAGCAACAAGTGCTCTTAGCCACCAAGACATCTCTTTTACACCCTGTTCCCCTCATGAATTTTTAACAGGTGAACTATAAGTCCCCAGACTTCTGACTAGGAACTATCACAGTTTGCCAGCTGCAGACATGGCTCCAGAGAGCAATAGGGAGCACATCTAACCATCTTTAGTGTGTCTCCCAATGTTCTACCCTGAAACAGACCAAGGAACAGGGACCTCTAACGGGAGTAAGGAGCTCCAGGCCCAGGGTCACATGCTAAAAGCAGAGTTTCTGTTTGGGCTGTAGCATCTTTGCTCATATAATAACACCATACCAGGATTAAGAGGTTGTGAAGGGTCTCAAACTACAGCCTAGGTGTCAGCCGCTGTGACAAGTGATTTCACAGAGACTACGTTTTCACACAAGAACCTAAGCGCTGCCTGACTGCAGCAAACCCAGGAAGGCTTCCTGGAGGCAGCATCTGAGGAAGTCCTGGAGTCTGACGGCAGGCCCCTTGCAGAAGTGATAACCTTCCCAAGATACATAGGGATATTATCCTGGTGCCCTAGGTCTGGGAGTTTCTCAGATGTGACTCAGTTCTTCTGCCATCTTCCCAAAGTGCAAGACCAGCCTTGGTCCCTTCCCCAAAATTTAGGTTGTTTTCTCTCCTGGTCTGCTTCTCTGGTCCCTTTCAGAGGTGTGAGAACACATACCCACCTCCTAGAGCACTCAGGTCTGTTGTTACCTTTTCTTGTGACCTTGAGCACACACCTAGGCCCCCACATTCCCTTCTTTGTCAGGGCTTTGAACCTGAGTATCTGCAAGCACCTCCCCCCAAGCCTCCATGTACCCAACTGGTATTTTAGTATCGTTGATGACTAGTCTTGCTGTCCTCCCTCAGCCAGCTCCTCTTAAGAGCAGAGGCCAACACCTGGAAATGGCATAACTGGTTCATCCAGGCTGGAAGGCCTGCCCAGCCCTGTGGCATGGGCTCTGGGCTCTGCAAACATTCCTGTCCTCCTAGAGCTTCATAAACTCCATTGGCTGCCTGATGTGCTCCGTCTGGCCTAAGGACCCACGTCTCCAGTTTGCACTAGCCTGGGGACAGAGGAAGCCTGTTGGCACACTGGGATAAAGAAGGGGGAATAGCAAGGTTCACAGGAAGGGAGGGGCAGGACTGCTGGCAGAAGGCAGAGCAAGCCCTTCCCAACAGAGGCAGCTCCCATGCTGGCAACTCTCCAGCCTCCAGAGCCCTCACAGTGTGCCAGAGGGATTTGTCCAAATACACGAGGCTTACCATCTTGCTGCTGGTCCCCATGATCTCTGGAGTTCCTGCCAACCTCTGCATCAAGCCTTTAGGAATCCAGCACCCCAATCAGCTGGGTTTCTCTGTAGCAGCCCCTGTACACTTGCTCTTTCCCCCTTTATCCAGCCTCCCAGCCTTTGCTGAAGCTTCTGCAGAACCAAGAAGCCTGGCCCTTGCTACCATCCTGTTCAAATTCTGCTAGCCTTGAAGAGCCAACTAGAGAATCCAGTCTTCACTGCTCCAACCTGCAGCTTCTTCTGCCCCATGGGTGGCTCTGTACAGAGAACTGTCATTTCCTTTATAGCCTTCCAGTCCTCTCCTCCTCCCCACCCTATCACTGGTTTTCATCCTGTCTTCTTTTGTCCATGGAGCAAGACCAAGGAGTGTTCTTCCTTTCCAAGTCTTGGGGCTGGCCAACTAAAATGATTCCTATGTGGCTGAGGTTGCCTGGAGGTTGAAAACTGGTAATAATCAAGTTGGATCCACTCTCTACAAGTTAATCTCATCCTTTCTGGGATCTGCTTACATTTTCTCTTGTACCTGAATTCTCCTAGCTACACGAAAGTCCTTGAAGTGTTTGGCATAGCTGGCACAGCCATGGCCGGCTGCTCAGCTCAGGCTATACACTGTACAACTCAAGCACTGCCGTTTACCACGATGTGATGACCTGGAATCAGGTACCACAACAGCCTCAGGACCCAAATCCCGTCTCTTCCCTCGGCGGCTGGGCTATTGGCCAGTTTTCAGAGGAAACCCCACACAAATTTGGAAGCATACTTCTCTCATGGGCAAGATTTCCTACTACCTCTACACAAAACCTACAACCTCCCTTTATTCTAGTCTCACCTCTCAAAGCGAAGGCCTGATCCTTCTACCTTTTGGTCTGCAGGTGGTAAGAAACTACCACCTTCCCCTCCTGTGTATCTCTTCCTTGGTCCTCTGTTTCCTTAGCTCTGAACAGGACTTGGCTCTAAAGCCTGCCTATATAGTTCAACATAAATGGGGTTGGTTCCCTCTCTATGGTGCATTTTTAAGTCACTAGATTTAGGCAGCTAAAGAAGAGAAGGGAGGTTAGCAAGCTGCCAAAGTTGCCTTAAAGCTGTGAAGGGACGAGTAGTCTGATCTTGCCAGAGGTCATCTGCAGAGCTCCTTGGGGTGGCAGCTGGGTAAGGGACAGAGGCACCAGGCAGCAGGGTCACAGAGGAGGGAAGTCTGATTTGCCCTAAGGGAAAGGACTGAGTGTGAAATCACAAAGTTGTAGAGCATCTCCAGGCGGCAGTGCTGGGAGGCCTGGCAATTTCTTCACCTTTCACGGGGGACTCATCCCCATGGACCTCAGCCAAAGACCAAAGGACCCACAAGCCACTGCAGAGGACCTGGGGCCGCCCCTCTCCCAG
This sequence comes from Ondatra zibethicus, assembly GCA_004026605.1. Lineage (NCBI taxonomy): Eukaryota > Metazoa > Chordata > Mammalia > Rodentia > Cricetidae > Ondatra > Ondatra zibethicus. The sequence continues at coordinate 86,834 of PVIU01000948.1, forward strand.
AATGGGAAGGGGAGTGGAAAGATTCCTTAGCATCCAAATAACTTGGTCTGCCATCCAGGCTCTATGCATACCCCTCACCCCCCAGCCACCTTGAGGGAGCTATTTGCTTCTGAAGGATTTAAAAAGGGGAGTGCCGCCCTACCTCTCAGGATCATGGGGCAGTAAAGGGCTTTAGCACATTACTTGGTGCACAGTACATGAAGGGATTGCTCTAACTGCTCTTGCTACAGTGGCGCCCTGGCAAGAGACCTGGATCCAGACGTCCAGACCTCTGCACACACATGAGCACATGCAAAGTGGGCAGCAGATAGAAACACGTGCCCTCCCTTTGTGAAGAGCAGGGATAGGGAGGGACCAAGGCAGGAGAAAGAAGGGAGCAGAGCCTTTTCCAGCTTCCTGGTGTCATCTCACTGTGCCTCTCTCAGGAGAGCAGGGGAGGGAAGTGGGGAAGGGGGTGTTTAGATGCATTTGGTTCTTGCTGCCTCACACAACCAGTTTCTCCCTGACAAGATTTCACTGTAATAGCAGGGAGTATAGTCTCAGGCACCTGAGTCACAAGGCCAGTGCAAGCCCAAGAACTGGGACCTATCCCTGGGTCACAGGCAGCTCAGTGGCACTCACATCCAGAGTGTGGACAGATGGCCATGTTCATTCCGTCTTTACCATGCCTTATGGGTGGAGAAGTGGTGTTCACACCAGGCCCCACGGGGATGGCATGGCACCTGCCAACGTCACGGGCTGGGTGTGAGTTCATGGTATATTCTCACACGCCAGCTCCCAAGCTCAGGACTGCTGAGACCAGCCTTGTCTGCGTGTGACAAGTCCTATGAACACAGGCTTTCTTTCTTCAACTTGGCCTCCCAGGGTACGATGGGGGTCCAGGGTGCAGATTGTGAAATAGGGGGCTGAATCTGATCCTCTCCAGGTCCCAGCCAACTCAGGGCCTGGCACCAGAGCAGATGCTGCTGAATGAACCCCTGGCTGGATGAATGAAGGAATGACTAACACCCACTCCTTGAGATCCTCGGGTATAGCACAGAGCTTGCGAGAGAGCAGAGCCCATGGGACCCCAGCAGATGCCCCGCCTGCTTAACCTGGCACCTAGGCTCTGCCTCCAGGTCGGGTGGGGGGCGGGGCGGCTCCCCAGCTGTGGAGTACTCCTCCTGCGGCCCGACCAGGAATCCGGGTCTCCTGACCCAGCTAGCAGCGGGGGTGGGGGGATTGTCGCATTCAGGATACACAGTGACAGGATAAGGGGGCGCGTCCTGGTTTGCGTAGCTGGGCGTGGGATGGATCGGCGGCCACGGGACATCCCCTTTGGGTCCCGGTGCCGGGGTCTACTCCTGCGCCTCTCGGAGGGCAGCGACAGCTCCCAACTGCCGGACAGGACAGGGGAGGTGCAGACCTGACCCTCTGCTGCAGGGCGAGCATGATGCCATGTCCCGCGAGGTGACCCGGGGCGCGGGAAGGACGCGGGGAGCGCGGAGCCCCTTATGAAAGCCCGGGGGTCCAGCCAGGTCGCCACGGTCCCTGTGCCTCCGCCCACCTGGCGATGGGCTCACCTGGGCCGCGGGATCCCTCCCGCCACCCGCCGAGCGCCCCGCGCCGCGCTCACCTGCGCCGCCCGCCTTGGCCATGTCCCAGGCGGCGGGCTCCGCTGCGCTGCTGGCGCTGCTCGCTCCCGGCCGGGCCCCGGCACCTCCGGCCGGAGCGGACTCTCCGCGCGCGCCGCGCCCCGCGCCCCCGCCCCGCTTGCTCGGCCGCCGCCACCGCAGCCGCCGCCTCTCCGCTCCCTCCCGCTCCCTTAAAGGCGCCGAGCGGCGGCCGCGCCGCCCCCCCTCCGCGCCGCCGGGGAGGGACTGACGACGGAAGGCGCCCGACACCGCCCCCGCGGGCCCGCACTCCCGCCCAAGCCGCGCGGCCACCGCAGCGCGGGTAGGCGCAGCCCACGGGCCGGGGCCACCGAGACCCTGAGGCTATCCGCCGACGAAGACAGACTAGGGTTCACAGCTCAGAGACGCCGAAAGCTGGACAGGGATGGAGACAAGGTCTGCAAGCCTGGGGCGCAGTGACCCTGAGACACTGAGCCAGAAAGAGACACTCCTAAGGCAAAAACACCCTTGGGAGAGAGAAATTCAGGGAAATCGGAGCTGGCTACGGCCAGTGAGAAAGAAGGACAGGGCGAGAGCAAGAGAAACCAAGACCCAAGAGACCGAAAAACCTAGAACGAACGAAGTCTTACACAGATGAGAAACAGTGGGGACTTCTCCATCAGCTCCTGGCTCCAGGGATTCACGGTGCTAGGATCTTTAGCGCAGAAGAAAGAAAGGGTTTTTGTCCTTTTAGACTAAAGGACCCGTTAAACTTGCAAATCCCACCTGCCTGTCCAGGCTGAGCCGGTTTATGGGAGGGTCTGGCAGGAAGCAGTATTCCTTAACACTTTTCTCATGGAAGTGCAGGCATTCTAGTTAACAGGTCTCCCGAGACATTTAAATAGTGGTTTCTGCCCAATGCAGTCAGAGGGTCCACAGGAGACAGCCAGTCATTTTAGACGGAGTCTAGAAGGTAGGGTCCAGGAGAGAATAGTCTTCTCCTAGCCCAGTTCTAGGCCACCTCTGTGAGCCTAGTGCCTAGCCAGCCTTCTGCCTAGCTCCCTGCTGTTGGATAGGCCTCTCCTGAACCCTACTTTTCTCCCACAGTCCACAGTCAAACACCCATCCTGTGCACCAGATAGTTCCACCCGTGAGCCAACCAGGACTTTAGTGTCATATCCAATGTCCTATGGAAACAGTGCACACAAGGGGCCTCCATAGACCTTTTTAGCCCATCATGCACACACCCGCTCCTGTTAATCAGGAGTGATATTTCAGTTCTTTCTTGATTCTAAACGAAGGCAGTGAACTCAGCACCTCAGGCAAGAGCCTTTCCAAAACTTTTGCACGGATCTAACAGCAAAAATGTTCTTCAAAAATGTTCTATTCAAAAATGAGTAGAAGTCTGAATCCTGCACCACCTACCCATGGTCTCTCTGCCTTCTGGTGCCTCATCTACCAAACCAGGGCTTCCTAGGATCCATTCTGCCACCATGCTTTGACAAGGACCATTCAAGACTTAGCTAAGAAAGTGTCACCTCTCAAGAAACCCTTTAGTCCCAAGGACTCCACACTCAGACAACAACACAGACTCCTGTAGACATGGAAGGTCGGAAGCCCTAAAGTCATGAATTCAGAGCTGCTCACCAGCTCATGCTATTGGCTACCAGCTGGGAGGGTGTGGATACCCCAACCCATCCCTAACCCTGGACTGCTCCCCCATACTGGAACTGCAGTGGATGTTACTGAACGAACAGTCTGTGTGTAGTTTTCTGTATGAACTTTTGTTAAATCCCAATGTACCCTCTGAGGGGTATTGTGTTATCCCCAGCTTACACTGAGGAAACAGGCTAAGAAACTTCAGGGCTCCACGGCTCGTGGTCTTACAGAATTCCATTTCAGGCCTGTGCTCTATCCCTCTAGGTCTCCTTGTCCTCAGACTCCCCTTCTACTGTGGGAGTTTCAGAGGCCTAGCAGCTTGTACAATGTCTCAATTTGGCCACCTGGTCTGTGGATACATGAGTGGTGACAGTAGACACCACTGACTACAGAAGGCATAATAAGCCAGTCACAGGGCTGGAGAGATGGCTCAGTGGTTAAGAGCACTACCTGCTCTTCCAGAGGTCCTGAGTTCAATTCCCAGCAACCATGTGTTGGCTCAAAACCATCTGTAATGAAATCTGGTGCCCTCTTCTGGTGTGCAGGGAGAACATTATATACATAATAAATAAACCTTTAAAAAAAAACCAGTCACAGAAGGGACACAGCTGAGCTTAAGCACAACCCCAAGTCTTGGCTCACACCAGGGACAGTAACCACAAGTTGACAGCAGCCCTGTTTCCTGGCACAGCTGGGTGTATGTGTGTGTGTGTGTGTGTGCATGCATACACACACACACGTTTGTGCACAAGTGCATGTGCACAAGCATGTACATGAGTACACATGTGTATGAATACCTGTGTGCACATGCATATACACAGAGACCCAGAAAAACACATGTGCTTACTAGCAATACTCCACAGGAGCCCCCAAGACCCTCTTCTCTGTGAGTCTGGCCATCCCAAACCCTAGACTACTGACCTTGGGGCAGGGGTGGATCGCACAGCTGAGGTGCCAAGCAGATGGGTACTTGCAAAGTCATCTCACAAGCCTACAGCTCCCCAATCCATTCCTCATATGGAATGACAATGGACCAGATTGGCCAGGTGAGAAAGCAGACTTCCTGACTCCCTTTAAGGCTTCTCTGCAACCCCAGCCAGCAAGAAGCTTCCCTGAGGGGTGGGTGTGGAGCCCAACAAGGGCTTGCATAGCCAGGCCTCTCAGGCAGCTTCTGTGGCTTCTGTGCATAGACCTGGAGTGGCTGCCAAAGCAGTTTCTCAGCCCTGCCTTCAGACAGAGCAAACACATCGGATCTCAAGGCCATTAGATTAACTGGTGGGAGTTAACTTCCTGCGTCAGAAGAATTGTCCTTAATTGAAGAAAGGAATAACTAGCAATTTGCAGCAGCTGACCTCCCTGCCTGGTGGAGGGAGGAGCCTGAGCCAGCGGTGTCTCATAGACCTCCAGCTCCTAGAGGGAGAGTGACTGTGTCTGGGCTTCCTTCTCTGAGGTCACAGTGCTTTTGCCATCATGGTGGCCAGTGGCTGTCCAATCCAGGAAAATATTAAAATCTGGAGAAGTGGAGAAAGGAAACGGCCCAGCCCACACTCAGGCACAGATGTGGTCCAATGGCAGAGTTCCAGGCAAATGGGCAGGGAGAGTCTGGTGTCAGGATGATTCCCCATCAAGTCAGACCCCAGGCCTGAATATCACTCCTGGAGAAATGGTATTCAGGCCTGTGGAATGATAAGCAAGAACTGGGAGCCAATGTGACTCCAAGGAAAGTCAAGCTGGGTCCAGCTCATTTTCTTTCTGGACTTGGCTGTAAAGGCTGGTAGAGTTGGGCATTAGCACACCATCTGGGCTAGGGCACAGCTCTGCTCAACTCTCTGCTGGCAACTCCATGAACAGCACAGCGAGCCACGAGCAAGATGATGACCTGATCACATGACATGCTTCTGTCTCTCTGGGATGGGCTCCAGTGGAGGGTGGCCTTGGAGCCCATCATGCCAGAAGTGTACTCAACCAAGAGGCAGAGAGTCATCTGGCAGGTGCACAGCGACTCACAGTGGTCTCCACAGCTCTGTGAAGCTCTGAGCCACAGTTAAGAGGATGAGCTAAACAAGAACAAACAAGCATATCTAGGCCTGGTATCCTTTCTCCAAGTATTTCCCAAGCTCCCGCCTTGTGTTCCCACTTCCAGGCTTGCACAGCCCCACTCACTTCTCGTCTCCCTCTGTGACTTTGTCATTAGAACATCGTTATCCTTGGAGCACTGGCAGCTCCTTTCCTTCCAGAGGGGTCTTCAGGCTGGCTTTTGGTCCTTGTCAGCCCCTCCTTACTAGTTTGTTCCAAGTCCCTCAATTGCCATCCATGCCTGTGGGGACCACCTCCAATCACAGAACAGCCCCAGACTGAGTTGCTCCTTGAGACTCCTAGAATAGCTCTGAGAGTAGCTACCTGTTCTCCTGCTCACGTTCTCACTCCAGGCTGCCCTAGTTCTGCCTAGAGCTCAGGACAAGTGTAGTGCGTCTCATCCTTGAGCCTTTTCTTTTTCCTTCCTGGCAGCTAGGACTTATTTACTGTGTGTGTCCACCTTCATCCCAGGAAGGGTAGAACCACGCCTGTCCCGATTTCCATGGTGAGGGCCATCTCCGTAGTTATGTGGGCATCCATGGCCTTACCTTCAAGGCACATGCTAAAAGGAAGGCCTGTGGCACCCAGGGGCTATTGAAGAAGCAAGAAGATTTCCTTAATGTCAACCTCAAGATCCCAGGGTGTGAGGATCACAGAGAAGATGGGCCCCTACCACATAGACAAGGCCAAAAGCACTTTCTCATCAGTAGGTTTCTTCATGCTGTTCTCACTAGAGTGAGCTGTAGACACTAGAAGTTACATGTGCACGTTGTTCTTCGATGTGTTCAAAAGATGGTGGCAACAACCTGCTGAGTCTGTGGAACTGGCCAAGTTGGGTATCATCCTGAAAGTTTAAGGATAGCTGGAAGGAAGGAGGAAAGAAAGAAGAAAGGAGGAAGGGAGGAAAGGGAGAAAGGAAGAAAGACTCCATTGAACTCAACATCATCAGTGGGGTGGAGAGATGGTTCAGCAGTTAAAAGCACCTGCTACACTTCCAGAGCAGCACCCACATAGTGGCTCACAAAATATAATTCCAGTTCCAGGGAACCTGATGTCCTCTTCTGAGAAGCACATACATGGTGCATGTACATACCTGTAGACAAAAACACCTTATACACGTGACATAAAATAAACAAATGTAAAACACTTCAAATATTTTATTATTATTGTGGCATATGCCACATGCCACACACACCACGGTGAACCATTCTCTCCTTCTACCTTCATGTGGAGTCCAAGGACCAAACTCAGGTCATCTGGCTTACACCGCCAGCATCCAGTACCAGTGAACCATCTTCACCTGCCGCTTTTTCAGAAACTGATTTGTTCCACCTCTGTGGACTTCCATCTTACAGAGCAGGGAGAGCAGGTGTCAAGAGGTGATGAGTAGGTTTTTCAAGAAAAGAGGGTGTCAGTCAGGGGAGTCAGGAAAGGCAGCAGTCCTAAGCTGAAGACAGAGGAGACAGCTTACTTCATGCCAGTCCAGCTGGCTCTGCCAGGACCCCTCTTTCCTACCCATGGAAAGAACACCCACGGTTTTACCCCCTTGGGTTCTTCTGCTGGTAGGCCTGTATTTTACATTTGTTTAAGGTCCAGACAGTTAGAATTGACCCCAGGCAAGTCCTGTTATTTTCAAATTATACCTGGTATTGGATAAAAATCTAAAACTCATAGCACTGGCTTTTGACTCTGCACTCCTGGGAAGTGCCTGGCAGCATAGAGTGCTGGAACCAGCACTTCCAGATGCTCTGACATCACAGTTCTCCCACTCCTGCCCTGTCACATACCACACACACATACCACACCCACCCACACAGCCACCCCCCCCACCCCCACACATCATTTATTTATTATGAATTCCAGAGTGGAGAAACTCAAATACAGTTGTAGATGATAAGGTACTGAAGAAACAATACATAAATGGAGGGGGGGAGGGGTGATTACTAATATAGCTCTATGGGCCAGGGCAGAATTCACTATCAGATTATGTAAATAGATTGTGTAACAGATGGGCTTTATCAGCTTGTATTATGCCATCTACACATATTATGGCTCCCGTCCACCTGCCTTAGATAAGGCTTGCTCTCTGGCTCTGCTGCTCTGGAATCCTTCATTGTTTCTAGCTCTGACTATTCTTGTCCAAGACGGGGCACACAGAGTAGAGGAACCCAGGAGATCATGGAGGCCCAAAGAACTGTTAGTTATTTTGTTTCTACCCAAGATAAGTGCAGTTGAGTAGAAGAGGGTCTCTTGTGTTTTCTGGCAGCCTGGCACCTCCCACCAGTCTTTTATTTACCTCTAAATCCCCTCCTCCCTTCTGTGGAGCCTCTCTGAAATGTGCCCATTTTCTAGTGTGACTTCAAAAGCTTTCCCCACATATATGTATGCAAAGACACTATACAATCAAGTGTTAAGACATGGACAGTGGGGCATGGTGGCACATGCCTTTAATCTAAGATCTGGAAGAGTCAGAGGAAGGCAGAGCTCCATGAGTTCCAGGCCAATCAGAAATATACAATGAGACCTTGTCTCAAAAAAATAAAAAAAAAAAAGACATTTCATAGGGATACCACAGCAGGTAGTATCTGCCTTTTCCTTTTAATGTTACTAGTATTTTTTATTTAGTGTGTGTGAGCATGTGCATGCTCGGATGCCACACCCAGAGTGTGAAAGTCAGGAGACAAGGTCCCAAAGTTGGTTCCCTCCTTCCACATGTGGGTCGACAGGCTTGCCAGCAAACCCCTTTACTCCCTGAGCTATCTCACTGGCCCCCTTTTTCATCTTATTTTTAAGGTTGTCTATTTTGACATTTATATAATGTTTTGAGACATGTGTACATTGTTCAGTGATTAAATCAGGATAATCACATATCCATCACCTTAAACATGTGGCACTTCTTTGTAGCGAGAATCTTCAACATCTTCCCTTGTAGCTAATTTGAAGGATGCCAACACCGCGCACAGTCACCATGCTGTGAAGTAGAATGGCAGCCACGGGGGTGTTCGGTCTGCCTTATTCCTTTTGTTGACTGCATACTATTTTGTTATGTAATGTACTTCATTTTATTTCTTTAATTTTCTCCAAATAACCTCTGAGGAGTCTACACAGTAGCATAACAAGGACAGCCATCTAATGACCGTTCACACCGGATGATGGGTGAGGAAGCGGAGGTAAAGGCAGATCAGGGGTCACCTCGATCTCATACGTGATACTGCGTTAAACGCCTTCTGCACTTGGCGTGTTCTCATGGGAAAGAACTCAGACATGAAGAGTTTATTTCCACAAGCAACAGGGGCATTCTACCAATGTCTGTGTTTGGTTGTAAGATGATGAGACCCAGAGCCCAGGCGTTTTGACATGTAGCCCAAGACCCCACTGCCCTTGCCTAGAATCAGAGTTTCCTGTAGAGCTAGTTATGGCTGCAGCCTCACTGAGCCCAGGGATAGAAATAACTTTGTTCTCTATGTTGGATACATGGTACCCACTAAAAACCTTTCCAGGAAGAGAGAGAAACAGGGAAAGTCTGAACAGGAGTCATAATGCAAAGATATCTTCCTCAATGGGTACAGCTGACCTAGCATGTGTGAGGGCCCAGGGTGTAATCCAGAGGTACAGGCAGGAGGATCAGAAGTTCAAGGTCATCCTCCACTACAGGTTAAATTCAAGGTCAACCTGAGACGTGAGACCCTGACTCAAAAAAAAAAATACAGCAAAAACCAAACATGAATCTCAGGGCTGGGTGTAGATATGTGGCAGAGTCCTGGCCTAGTGTGCAGAAGACAGAGAAGAGAGAGAGTGTCTTAAAGCATGTTGGGGGAAAAAAAATCCCTTCACCTATAGGGAGACTCCTGGCTCCCTAACACTGCCAGCTGGGAAGCTCTGGCTGTTTGCTCCACAATCTCCACTGTAACAACACATTTTTATGTAATAAAAACAGTATGAGTCCCAGGTGTCTGTGGGTGAGGAGATCATGTTTAGGAGTGCTCCGTTACCTGGTTAAATTTTTATATCAAAAGAATGAGACAGGCATTCTGACCACGCTCATTTTAGAGATAAGATAATCAAGGCCCAGAGGGGGCCGCATCTTTCTCGAGGCCCCCACAGCCTGTGGTAAGCGACAGATCAAGAAAGCAAACTTAAAGCTTCCAATGCCCACTCTCGTTTTTTATTTAACCACAGAAGGGAGGCCAGTGAGATGGGCTCAGCGGATAAACATGCTTGCAGCTCAATTACTCAAGCCTGAGTTCAAGCCTCAGAATCTGATGTGGAAAGTTGTCCTCTGATCTCCACAACTTTGCCACGCACAGACACAGAAAGACAGATAAACGCCATATGCCCCCCCCGCCCCCACGCACATATACACACACAACCTATAGGAAACCAAGACACTGGTGGGGCTTGCCTCAGCTGTTCCCTAGCCCACTGTATCTGCGTGTTTCCTTGTCTGTGCTTGCTGTAAGCCTACTGGTCCCACAGGGTTCTCAGAGCTTTGGCAGCTGGGATTCGATCCCTGTGGTTTTTCTGAATCCCCAAGGGAAGTGCTCTGACAGGTAGAGGTGCTGAGTCAGCAGGATTCTCTGGAGCACAGACGTGACTGCCTTTGTCTGGGCAGAGGCCTCCCAGGGCTATCAATGCAACTGCCAAGCTGGTCTCCCAGGCAGATCTCCTGGGCTACAGGCTATCTATTCATATTGCAATTTGAATGCTTCTGGTCAGAATGACTAAAAGGCTGAATTTTTACAAGGGTTTTGAAAGTGAATTGACTCCACTTATTAAAGATATACTAGATTACATGCCGAGGCAAAGGACACCCCAGGGACTCCTGGTATCACGAAGATGGAAACAGCCCTTTCCCAGCCGCTCTGCAAGCCTCGGTGGGAGACATTTCACCAAGCAGGTGCCAATTAAATTGCAGGCTGAAGGATCACAGTCCATCAAGGAAATATTTTGGCACAGAAAGGCTGCCGGGGAATAAAAATGTGGTTCTAGAAATCCCTCCTGGTTATTTTATATAAATCTGTTTCTAAGGGTGGGAAGCAAAGGCCGGCACTTTCGATTTTAGTCAGAATTTACAAGGGACACAAAAGGGAGGGGCCATGTGTGTTGATGGACAGGCTGAGAGCACCCAGTGGGGGAATTCCATTTAGGGGAAGCATCCTTTACACTAATAAGGGAACTGACTAGTTCGAAGGACAACCTGACACTGCCTACTGCATTCCATCCCAGCCCAGTGTGCCCAGCACCACGCTGTACAGTTGACAAGCTCGGATCCAGGTAATAGGGTGACCGTAAAACAAGACAAAAACAAACCTGGTGCTGGGGAGACAGCTCTGCCAGTAAAGGGCTTGTTGTACGAGCATGGGGACCTGAGTTCCAAGCCTCAGCATCCTCTAGGGCGCAGAAGCACTGGGCAGGCAGAGACGGGAGGTTTGCTTGGGCTGCCAATTAGAATAGCCGAGTTGGTGAGTCCAGGTTCAGTGAAAGACAGGTCTCACACGGTAAGGTAGTGCTGGGGAGATGGCTCAGTAGGAAAAGCATTTGCCATGAAAACAAGAGGACTGGACTTGATTCCCAGCGCTCACGTGGGTGTGTTGGACATGCCTGTAGCCCCAGCATTCAAGAAGCAGAAACTGGGGATCCCCTGAGCAAGCTGGCCAGGTAGACTAGCTGAATCAGAGAGCTCTATGTTCAATTAAGAGACCTTGCCTCGATATATAAGGTAGAGAGTGTTGAGGAAGATACCAAAAGTTAGCCTTAGTCCTCCACATGCACAAGTACCTGAACCCCACACGTGTGCCCCCACATGTGTAAATATACATGCATACAACACACACACATACACACACACACATACACAGTGGAGGAGCAGTTGTCTATCTTTCTCCTCTCCCTCCTTCCTTTCTTCCTTCTCTATGCCCCAAAGAAAGTTTATTTTCCAGACCCTGCTGCCAGGAGAAGCCTCATGTGACTGTTCAGGCTGCTTGGCTTGCAGCAGTCCTAGGAGATCCAGATGACAAGCGTTTGCCCCCATTGTAAGGAATAGACTCAAGGCCCGCAGGAGTCCAAAGGGTCTGCCGGGAATCCCCAAGGAATGGCTTAGAATGTAGACAGGAACTCAGGCCGCTTGAGACGGCTGCGAGTTACAAGCGTAGCAGTCATCTTTTCTTTGAACAAAAATTTTGGCCAGACCTGAAATGATCTGAAAGTCAGTGGCTCAGAAAGGAACATCACTGTGCTTTGCTCATTCCGGCCAGGCCTGTGTGGTCAGTGCTAGACTGGATGAGTACAACCCAGGCTGGGGACCTGGAACCCCGGGAGCTGTAATATGGAAGGAGTGGTGCAGCCATCACCGATAAACGTGTGATGGGAAGGAGCACCATGAATTCCAAACAAAGATGCTGGGGACAGGGTCATCAAGGAGGACCAACAACCCCCCAAAGCCTTGCCAAGCTTAAAGGTTACAGAAAGCTTCCTGAAACACAGCAGCCCCTGCCCCCACCCCTACACACACGTGCACACACGCACGCACGCACTGTAGGGCACTGTAGCGGGGCCTGTGAGTTGAGTCAGTTACTCTGAACCTGCAGTGCGTACTCAGCAGCGCCCCCTGCAGGAAGGGATCTAGTGCACCTCCACAGGAAACTGCAGCTAAGGGGTCCAGGCCTCCAGACATCCGGCACCTGTCACCCTAGGCAGGCCTGTAAAAGGGTTATGGGTGTTATGTTGGGGTTACTACAAGCTGTGAAGTTTTCAATATCAGGACATTGAAATAGTTCCTCTTTGGGAAATAAGAACACCTAGGATTTTCAGAGTCAAGCTGTCTGAAGTAGAATTTAATCATAAGCATTAGGCCAAGATCCTGTGGACCTCAACTAGGAAATAGATTTCTTGTTCCTCCCTCCCACCCACCCCACCCCCGTCAGTGAAAGCATTATACATTCCTGGGGTGGGGGTAAGAAGTGGCTTTTGTTTTGTGCAGCATGGAGAATAAGCAATAGCTAACCAGTCAGAGGAAACACTGGTGAGGCGGAACCAACCACAAGCTGGGAAGAAGGATGGAGCGCTCTCTCTCTCTCTCTCTCTCTCTCTCTCTCTCTCTCTCTCTCTCTCACACACACACACACACACACACACACACACACACACACACACTGCTTTCTGTGATTTCCTGGGATTCCCACCCCACTCTGGGTTTTCATCTGCAGACAAGAAAGTAGGATACTGAAAAATGCTTGGTGCAGAAGACATGCATAAATAATTTTCGCATGTTGAAGGGGTGGGGCCAGGACTTGGAATCATTACCACCTGAGGCGCGGCCTGCCTGAACCTAGGTAGGGATCTCAGGCCCTAAATTTTGACAGGAAATCTATGTGTACATGTATATGTACATGTAAGGTCATATCCATCCACACATGTGTATATATAAAGGAACACGTGTGTTTATGTTGCACATATATTCATGCATGTGCTTGTATATATATGTGGTTATTTCTATATGACTATTTGCATATGCATTTACATGTTTTTTCCTAAGAAGCCAGGGCTTTGACCAGATTTCTGTCTGTTTCTCAGTGCTGCCATCCAACCCAGGACTGTGCGTGGGCTAAATAATGGCTCTACCACTGAGCTCTACCTTATCCCTTTCTTTATTTCTGAGACAGGGTCTCCCAAAGTTGTTCAGACTGGCTATGAACTCCGTGTTGCCTGAGCCTGCTCACACTTGTACCCCTAATGCCTTAGCCTCCCACGGAGCTGGGATTATAGGTGTGCCCCAGCATGCCAGGCTCGATCGGGGTTTAAAGGAATCTTGACATTTCAGATTAGCAGTAACCCCTGCTTTGATCCCTTTGCTCAGATGGAAACAATTCCTTGAGTCCCTGCGGGGAAATCTGGGGCTTGCTCCTGCCTAGGAGCTGAGAACAGGTACCAGTTAATTAAAAGCTTTAGTGAGCTCTCTGGCCAGCATCCTGTCTCCCAGGCTCAGGTGGCCTGTCACACATCCAGGTCATAAGACAATGCAGCAGCGCTCTCCTGGTTATATCGGGCTCCAGCTCAGAACGGAAGGAGGACCAAACACACTGTCAGAGAAAGAATAGGTCCCAAAGCCCCAGCCTGTTCACGTGAAGCCCTGACAATCCAGGAGGCCCTGCATTTAGCACACACGCCTGGAATTTCTGAAAGCAAACGCTGTCCAGAGAGCCACCTAAATGGGTGACAAAGGCTGGGAGGGCTGAGAGGCCATTAGGCAGGTCTTGTAATTGCCAAGGCTCCTCCATCACACAGAGCAGACACAAGCCAGAGAGCTGACAGGATCCTGCAGGGGCTTTGTGGTGAGGCTCACCTACCTGCCCCTGACATGGCCACTCAGCCTTCAGCATCTGCCCCTGTGCGCTGCCCTCCACACAGCTCCCATTGTTCTCAATCCATTTTCTCATTCACCATAAAAGCCAGGCACCTACACTCTTTGCACGTTTATTGTGAGGCTGGAGCGTACGCCGGATTGGGTTTCAGAGGGATTGATTAACACAGATTGGCGAGGGCCCGGGGCTCCCAGTAGACTCCCCCATTTAGACCTGGAATAAAGATTGGAGAGCTGGAAGGCAATCTAGGGCAAACCTTGCTTTCAAGGGAAGGGAGGGACAGAGGTGGAAGAAGCTGCCTATTCCAGTTCAAGGGCATCTTCTTGAAGCTGGATGAAATTCCTTGCCAGAAGGAAAAAATGAATAAGGCTGAAGCCACTGCTGCCACCTCATATCCAGCCAGCCTCCCGAGTCCAGGAAGCTCTCCTGTTCACCTGTACCGAGATGATGTGAAGAGGCCTCAGCCCTGAAATCCGCCAGCACCCATGCTGTCCGAACCATGTGGTACATTCGCACCTGGATCTACCTTCCTCGGGACATTAGAGCCTTGTCTGTGCAGTCCCCTCTGCTGGCAGGCCCTTTCCCTCTTTCTTGATGAATACAGTCTGAACCACCTACCGTTCAAGGTCTAATTCAAGCCACCTTCTCTAGGAAGGCCATTCCGACGGCTGTCCTCATTCAGTAGAACCGAGTCCCTCCTTTCCTTCCTTCTGCTTCAGCTCCGTTTTCCTTCTGCCTGCTTTTGTATTTCTACATATGCAGTGAACTTCAACATTAGCACAAATTGCAATTTGTTACCACCTCATCTCGAGACAATGGTGTGTTTGTTTTGCTTCCGTGTTGGGACCTGAACCTTGGGTCTTTGTGTGCCAAGTGCCTGCTCTAAATCTCTAGCGTGGAGCTAGCATGCTTCTTTTATGTTTACTGGCTGTTTTTGCTTGGCTAGCATCAGTTCCTCCTGTCTCAGGGAACAGGGCCTCTGTTTCCCACCCAGGTACAGTCCATATTATTAAGATGATGGTGAGGCATCCTCTGTTCCTACAGATGGGTGTCTCTGACTTGACCAATCAGGGCAGAGGGATTGGATGGGACTGTGTCTCCCTACTGGAAGTGGCCAATGCCAATGAGATAGCTCAGGGGCCATCTTGGAAAGATGAAGGTCTTTGTGTCATGAATGCTAAATGGGCATGTGGCTCCATGTGGCACTTTGACTTTCTGATCCTCCTGCCTCCAGCTCCCCTGTGCTGGGATTACAGATGTGCACCAATGTGCTGTTTATTTGGTGCTGGGGATTGAACCTGAGGCTTTGAGCATGCTACCCACTGAGCAAGCAACGTCACCCACTGAGTTACAGCTCTCAAGCAGACGACTCTTACATCACTAGCTGTCAAATGCAAGTGCCGTCTTCATCTTTAGTGGGAGCAAGTACTTACTGTGGCCCTGTTGTATGACTGTCACTGTGCTTGGCTCTGAGCAGATGAAGGCGACCGAGCCACATGTCGTCTCTTTTTGAGGCAGACAGCCATGGAGCCCAAACCATATTCTAGTCTAGCTGCTGGCACCATTTCATCCTCTCCACCCTAACCTGCCTTCTTTTCCCCCTACTTTCTTGCCTAGGCTGAACTCTGCCTGAAACTGGCCTCCATAATAGTCGTGACAACCAAGTCACCCCATCACCTGGGCGCGTGGCTAAGTGCCATACTCTACCACCTTGTTTGATTCTCACACTAACACTAATGATCCATGCTACAGATGAAACTGAAGCCACATGAGGTGGAGATTTCCCAACATAAAATAGTTATCACCAAGTCAGGCTCGAAATACTGATTTCCCCCTCCCCTTGTACGGCAGTGCCCTTTCCTGGACCCTGACAACCGTGATAAAGCAGGACACTGGAACTGGAGGTGACAGACAGAGATTGTCAGTTCTGGGTTTGCTACTACGTCTGGTTGGCCCTAATCAAGTCCCTCATTTCCATAAGCTTTGATTTTTCCACCTGTAAAATGGGACGACTAATACTGCATCTACTGTATGCATCTACTGTGATCCAGTTTAGAAAGTTCTGGTGACCCTGAGGCCCTAGACAAGGATGTGGGTCTGAGGCAGGCCAGCAGACAGCTGGACAGGCCCCAGACGTGCTGCCCAGGGCAGAAAAAGACAAAGCTAGGAAAGCACTGCCAGGTACCCAGGCAGAAGGACATGGCAAGCATCCACACAGGACAGAGAATAGAGAAAACCAACACAAGAGACCAGAACATTCCAGAGCCCAGCTGCTTGGCGCATGCCGAGGCTCTCTCCTAACAGGTTCTGTAAGAAACCTAACAGCAAATAGATATCAGAACTTAAGGCCAGGTGCTGATCTCTGAGTTTTCATGGCCATATCCTTTCATCGTCACAATAACCTTGTGCAGGGATCAGTTTTTGTCCACATTACAGACTTGATCACCTGAACTACTACCAGTACATAAAGGGGCTGTTACATGACCTAGAGGGAGAGCAGCATCTACCTAAAGGCACCTGGGAAACCCAAGTACACACACAGTCTCTTACTTTGGATAACTCCATTAGGTATCAGTGACAATGAAAGCCCTCTGATCTCTCCGGGTACCTTGGAGCTGTGGCTCTCCTGGGAGGTCTTAAGGGTCCTGAAGAATTCTGCAAACACTCTGGTAGCTGGCCCAGTCTCCATGGTCCCTGCTTCTTGTGTGCACCTGAGTAACCATTGTCAGACTTTTCTAGGTCAAACAAAGTTTAGATTTGGTGACTTGGTGAACCTGAAGACTTGGGTACCCTTGCTCCCCTGAAAACAGATTCCTGAGCCAGAAGCTCCTAGGAATTTTCCCATGCCCAGCAACTCGCAGGTACTGAGAGGTAAACTGGAGGTACCAAAGGCCCCACCCAAGCGGAGGCAGGAACATACAGGGGGCTTCTCAGTAAGGCTACTGCCCTGCAGCCCATGAATAGGAGGTCTTAGGAGACCTCACCAAGACCAGGAAGTCAGAGGAGTGGACACGTGGGCAGGATGCTTGGGAAAGAAGCTGAGGAGGAAAAATGCATGTCCAGGCTGAGGAGGAAGGCAGGGACTAGGATAGGGGGAGGGCGTCTGGCAGGTGTAGGTATGAACCCCAAAGAACGAGTGTAGAAGGGGACAGGGTGGAGGGCTGCAGTGGAAGCGAAGGGCCCACGATGCCTGGGAGCAGAGGTATGGTACACCAGAAGTGCTGTCAGAGCACAAGAGGTGGAGGTAGGCAGCCAGCCTCTCAGCCCTGCCCCCAGAAACTGCCATGGTACCTCATGGCTGGGCTGCAGATAATGCAAAGGTGCTTCAGAAACCACAGGGCGGGGCTTCAGAGGCTCCCCACAGAGCACTTTATGGTACTGGAGTGGGACAGGGAGAAACTAAAGCTGTAGGACCCAGGGTCAGGGAAATAAATTATTCTACCCGGCTGACAACAGGAGCCTCCCAACCCAGGCCCGCACTGTTGGCTACTGAAATAAACACCCGTGTTGAAACTGACCATAAACAGCTCTGGTACCAGCTGAGTGCTGACGGGAGGTCATTACTGGTAAGGACATACAATAGATCTCTGCCTTCTGCTTTGCATGGTCCCAAAGAAGCAGGGGCTTGCTCGCTTAGAGGAACCCTTCAGTAGTGGTTCTCAACCTATGGGTTGTGACCCCCAAAGGACCATCAGAAAGCAAATACTTACATTATGATTCATAACAGTAGCAAAATTAGTTATGAAGTAGAAATGAAAATAACTTTATGGTTGGGGGTCACCACAACATAAGGAACTGTATTAAAGTGTCACAGCATCAGGAAGAGTACCTCCACGGTGACCAGGAACCATGCTAAGGGTATGGCTTCGTTTTTAGCTGTTGCAGGAAATGACCAGTGTCAAACCAAGACAGTAACTGCACTCAGAGGAAATAGGAGCTTCTGAGTGTGGTCCTTCTGCTTCATCTGGGCTCTTCCACTTGCAGCCTGTGGCCACTATGTCCCCTCCCAGCACTGCCTCCTCTGCTCACTCTCCTGGGGCCCCCCAATTCAGGGAGGCTGGCACCTGGATCTAGTGGGGGAGAGGAGGGTGAGAACTTCCTCTCATCTCCCTTGTTCCTCTTCCAGCATACCACCCTGGTGCAGGAAGGGCAACCACACCAAGAAGGGGCAGAGGCCACCTTCCCACCTGCACCCCACTCACTTCTCTGTCAGTTCTCTAGTCCTGGGTCTGCCCTACATTCAGTTAACAGGAGCAGCCTGAAGGCCCAAGAGCAGCTGGGGTACCCCTCCCCCAGTCTAGGTGAAGGGAGATAAGTTTTCGACGAGTTGAAAGCCAACAGCAGTAGATCCTAGGGACCAATGTCCACCCTCCTAGATGCCCATGTGCCAGGCCAACACATATCTGTGGACTATACTGGATGTGATCCAACCCCTGTATATTAATTCAAAAGAAACTGCAGAGCAACAACCGTGTGTTAGGCAGAATCCCTGCCCTCAAGTCTTAGCCGGAGACTAGGACTAAACAGGTGAGACAGCCTGGCCTGACAGCGAAAGCCGGCCTGTGGAAAGGAGCACTGAGGAGCACACAGGCATCTCAGCAAACTGTGGGGAGCCCAGGCAGCACAAGCATCGTCAGTTCACACATGGCCCTCTAAAACAGGTCATGAGAAAACCCAAGGGAATTAGAGAATGACTCACATGTGCTCAGCCCTTTTTCATGAAGCAAAAACTCTAGTGGTCTCGCTGCAAGGCTGTATGTAAGTCAGAGGATTTAATTCCCATTTCCAAATTCTTATTTCTTGTGGTTGACTTTTGTGTCTTACTGTGGCAGTTAAGAGCCACAAGGGTCTGGGCTATGAAGCAGACCCTGGGCACAAGGCAGAGATGAGGCTCATCCACCTGAGCTAGTGGAGGTCGCCTGGTGCAGGGGGTCACCAGCAAGGATAGGCCTCGGTAGGAGTACTTAGCAAAGGCACTGTTCCAAAAGCAATGTCTAGGCCACTAGCTGGAGACAAGGAGAGGCAGGAGCACGCACACAGTGACACAGTAATCTTCATGGAAGTGAGTAACTCTATGACCACAGTGTATCTCAGGAACACAGGCTAGATGGCCCTAACTCTCCTTCCTGCTCTCATCTATTAGTGGGGGTGTGATGGTATCTATCTTACACAAAGGACACAGCATTAAGTTAGTACAGGGAACACCGTTAGAGCAATACTCTAGCATGTGCTCAATAAATGTTAGGTTTTATTAGCATTTATTTTTCTCAGAGGTGGCAAATAGTCCACTATGTTCACATCAAATACAAAAGTATTCTCAGGGGTTTCTGTAAATCCCATTTCACATTGCCTGTGGGAAAAAGAAGATGTAAATTATTTCAAATAGACATGATCACAATTTAAAATACTGAGTTTATTTTTTTAAATAAGCACAAATGACTTTACACCACCAATGACAAGTGCTTCTTGGGGCTCAAGTGCACGTTTAACTCTCCAGACTGAAGACTACGATTTCCTCGATGCCCTTTACATTCTGAGGTTATGTAACAATAAGTGAGAAAATATTAAACAAAAATCAATTTTGCACAAATAAGTGTGACAAAGCAGCTTAAATCATCACCTGAAATTCTGGTACCTTGGAAACAATCCCAGGAGGCCGCTCGAGCATCTGTAGTACCCAGATTCACATGAATCCTTGAGTGTGTCTCTCCCTTTGCTCTTCCATTTCTTTTACCAAACCTCAACTGACCCAGGCAAACTTTTTTTTTTTTCCAGGCAGTTGCCTTATTTTTACACACATTCCTTTTCTTTTTCCCAATTCAGAGTTTCTGAAAACCTTAACACAAGGACGTATGAGTCTTCAAAAGGCCAGAAGGGCATCTTTGGTCCCCTGGAAAGTCCAAGTCTTCCAGTCACCACCTGGCTCCCTCCTTCAGATGGGATGCTCTGTGGTATGGAGGACCTTCTGCCCTCAGGAAAAGTGAGCTGGCATGGGGAAGGCCTGCTGTCTCCTATCCTCAAACTTCTGCAGTCAGAGAAATGCTTTTCATATCAGCATGTGTCAAAACAGCAATAAATGACTTCAAGGAACTGAAAACATGAAAAACTCCCTAGGGAGTGAGCCGTGGAGAAAGTGTTTGGTCTGTGTGCTGGGCTGTCCACCCCTACTGCTGCTCAGCAGAGGCTTGGTGACTCTGCATTCCACGTTGGTTGTCACTCAGTAAGGACAGGTGTCCTCACAGGACAGCACCAGTGACAATGTGAGGAACACATTTACCACAGGATCCAGGTGCTGGGAACAGACAGTGACTGCACTTGGGTTAGCACTGATCAGCCCTCCCCTGTGGTTCAACAGAGGCTGGGATTCCTATGTGAAATGTCTTTATCCATTACCTTTCAAAACATTTTGATCTCCAAACTGAGTCAGAGGAATGAACACACCATTTCCGTAGGAAAATTATACATTCTGAAAATATTGTATCATTATAATCCTCTTGTGTTCCTCAAGCAATGAGAACATAACCCACCCTTGTAACTTCCAGAACCACTGCTAGGGCAAGGAGAGAATATGGAGTGAGGATGACCTCACTGGCATTTCCCTTCAGTGGGTAGCTGAGGACAAAGGCTCCCCATGGGCTGACAGGGTGGTGCTGGCCCTCCTCCAGAGGTGTGAGGGCCCTGCCTGGACAGCTTTCATGCAGCAGCCTCTAGGAACTCTGAGGTGAACACGGCTTCTGCATAGTCTTCACACACATCCTGCAGTTCCGCAGCCACGGCCCCCAGGGCTTCATCTACCAGCTCATCTGAAAAGCTGGAAAACAAAGGACACAGCTGAAGGCGTGGGCAGCCAAACACAGAACTGTTCAGTATTCATGAAAACCTAGTAAATCAACTTGAAAATTGTGTAGAGATACAAAAACCTAGAAGAGTGAAGATACTTCTGGAGAAGAAAAAGACGGCAAGGGACCTGGCTCTCCCAGATATTATGATGGTAGCACCTAGATCCCCAAGCCCTGCAAAAGTACTAAAACAGACAAACGGACCTCACCCTTGAGGCGGCTGACATTAGAGTTGTCTGGAAATGAAGGACCTGGCCACAGTCCAGCCCTAGCTCAGCGAAGGTGCATGCTTTCTCTGTGGAAAAGGGCAAGGTCCTCCGAATCCCAGCTGTCTCTAAATAAACATGTGCATGCACACACAACACACAGACCTTTTCATTTAAACTGCTGGAGAGTATGCCGCAGACCTGGTATCCCTCAAGAACTTTAGTGTGTCCTAGAAAAGACACTGTGCAGACAGTTGCCATAACATCACTATAAACCATTATCTAATCTTACCTACAGACTTTATTCAAACCTTACCAACCTTCCAAATAATGCCATTAAAACTTTTTAGAATTCAGGATCCAATCCACACTATTTAGTTGTCACATCTCTTTAGACTAGTTTCATTCTTTCATTTAAAATAAGTTCCGCAGTCTCCCATCCATGACCTTAACATTTCTTTCTTTCTTCTTTCTTTTTTTTTTTTTTGGTGACAGGGTTTTCCAGTAGCTTTGGAGCCTGTCCTGGAACTCACTCTGTAGACCAGGCTGGCCTTGAACTCAGAGATCTGCCTGCCTCTGCCTCCCGAGTGCTGGGATTAAAGGCATGTGCCACCACTGCCTGGTGACCATAACATTTCTTGAGAAGTAAACGTTCTTTTTTTTTTTTTTTTTTCTCTTCTACTGTCCTTGTCTCTGGGGTTGTCTAGCACTCCCTTACAATTACTGTCAGCTACAGTATATTTCTGGAACAGATGCCAAAAGAGGGCTACTGTGTCCCCTAAGTGCTTTCCCCTTTCCTGACGACTGTTGATTTTACCACTCAGCTGTGATGTCTTCAGGCGTCTTCCTTATAATCCACCATTCTCCTCTATAATTAATAAGTAAATTAGATAGAGATATTTTCAGACTTACCTGAGGTTTGTTTTCCTGTGTCTTCATGACTTGTTCCTTGTCACCTTGGGGGTGACAGCCATTATCTCTCTGGATATTGTCTCAGACCACTTTCTTACCCTCTTCTCCTTCTCAGAACATAACCTTACATATATTAGACCACACTGCTTGCTCTTCTGTGTTCCCAACCCTCCTGTCTTTACTTTTCACCTTTAATGCTGCCTTTCTCTACCACTCTGGAAATAAATATATAGCTCCACATTCCAAGCCTCCAAGTTTCTCTTCTTTTGTATCTAATTTGCTATCGAGCCTGTCCAGTACATTCCTCATTTCAGAAAGTCTCTTTTTTATCCTTGGATGTATGTTTGGATTTTGACTAGCTCCCAGTCCTCTGGCAAGATTCTAAGTTGTGTCTTTTATTTCCGTGACCACACAGGCAGTTAATTGAGTCTGTCAACAGCTCTGCTATTTGGAGCTGTTGTGGATGAGCTGCTGCTATTGTCTCTCTCTTGCCTGGCTATTTCCACTATAAACTAGACACTGTTTTGAAAACTATAGAAATAAATTAAGTCTCCCATAAAGACATGATTTTTTTCCAGAGAAAAATTTGTTTGTTTACATCTGGAGCCTCAGGAACAGGAGTATCTAGAATCACATCAGCAACTGAGGAGATGTGGCATTGAGTAAAGTCCATGAGAAGACCTATATATCCAGGTCACCTGAACTTACAGAGAATGCAACCTTCCAAGGTCTCAATCCAAAGTAATACAAGGTCTGGGGATGTAGCTCATCAGAAGAGGGTTGGCCTAGAATGTATAAGGTCCTGGGTTCAAAACCAGCACCACAAACGACGAAGTAGAGAAACTTTACCAAGGCAGCAGCTTGGCACCACTGGGTTCCAACCTCTGTCTTCTGACCTGAGGAGGGTGTGGATGTGCTGTCCTCCAGAATGAACCATTCAGCACCATACTGTGGGCTGAGTGCCTGTCTTCTCCATGGTCCTGACCTAGATATTCTTCATTACCTAGTTAGTATCTAGATGCCTTCAAGAGTATACATTTTATTTTTAATCCAGATTTTCTATTAACAGTTGTCCTCAGGGGAGAAGTGGTTCAAATTACTGGGCATGTCATTTCTGGAAGCAGAAATGTGTTATTTCTGGAAGTGACCAGTTTTTGTATCTGTTTCTGTCTCTATATTCCTATCCTGCTTCTCCACTAAACCATGAGGGAAACACAAGGGCACTTCTCATTCACTCAGCACAGCAGGTCACATATGACATGGGATTTCCTTCCAACTCTCTTCACTCTGCCTCAAAGCAACATCCTTCCTGACCTGCCTTCCACTACCAATCTGGACTGGCTGTTTCCTATACTCAAAGGCAATTCCTTTTGAATGGCTTTGCCATATTTCTGGATGTGCTATGTTGGAATACAGGTTCCCTGAAGCCCTAAGTCTCCTTTCTTAGCACACACCTTGCCCCGGGTAGCACATGGGCTCTAACAACCTAAGGAGAAGCAGTGTAGGATGTCAAAAGCTCATGAATATACAATGCAATAATGAAAATAAAATGATTAAAATTTAAGAAAATACAGGTAATCTACTATTTTGCTCAATGATAAAAAAAAATGCCTTGCATTTTGTTATAGAGCAGTACTTGGAGGAGATACCTGGAGGTCGAGGAGAGAGGTAAATGAAAAATAGTGCTGTCAGAAGCTAGTTGCTTGTCAATGCCCATGTGTCTCAGATATGAGCATTTGATAATGGCCATTTCCTTTTTTTTTTTTTTTTTTTTGAGGGAGCCATTATGGAATACAGTGTTCTGTCTGTCTGTATGCTTGCAGGCTAAAAGAGGACACCATTTCTCATTACAGATGGCTATGAGCCACCATGTGGTTGCTGAGAATTGAACTCAGGACCTCTGGAAGAGCAGTCAGTGCTCTTAACCTCTGAGCCATCTCTCCAGCCCGATAATGGCCATTTCTTGTCCAGCAATACTTGTACTGTCTTATGGAATACAATCCTCAAAAAAGGCATCAAGAAATCAGCCCTAACTTGAGTATTTGTATTCATACATTGAATCCCTAACTCCCAGTATGATAGCCTCAGGCTGGAAGGTAATGATGTCCATAGGAGGTCACAAGGGTAGAGTCCTCATGATGGGAATAGTGCCCCAAGAGGAAAAGATAGAGGACCTCTGTCACTAGAGGACAGAGGAAGAAGGCAGCTGTCAGCCAACCAGGAAGGGGACACACACCAGATACTTTGATCTTAGATAACTCCCAGACTCCAGACTGTGAAAAGACATTCTTGTTGTTTCAAGTCCCTCAGTCTACAACATTTTATGGCACCCTGGTCTTGGACTGATAGTCTGCCCGAGAGGAGACTGCAGGGCGCTGTGCTCCTCCAGGTGGCAAAGCCTGTGATGCTTTCACAGCCTCCTGCATCTGAAGAAGAGCAGTTCACAGAGGAGGCTGCAAGCCACCCATGAGAGGCCACTAGAACTCCAAAGCAAAGATTAAGACCTCAGCTATTCCTTTCTCCAGCTCCTCAAGTCTAAAATTTGGCAGAGACAGAAATTTTACTAACCTTTCAGCTATTAGCCATGGGTTGAAGGAGCCTATAGCCTCATGAGATATGATTCGTAGGAATTGCTCAAATCGGCTACAGTAATCACCAATGCTGTGCCGCATCCGTGGCGGAACAAAGAGGGGAATCCGGCCTTCCTTCTGTTGTAGATCTTCTCCAGCGGAGGGAAAGCGGGCCTCCCTTCTCTCTGATTCCTCCTCTGTTCCCACACTTTCATCCAGTGAGCTGAGAACACGTGAGAGGGACGAAAGCATTCACACGTAAACAAGAGCGAGCTGTTCCTGCACCACGATGGTTTGCCCTCCTCATACTGAACAAAATTCAGCATCCTGCCATCCCTTCCCACTTCTCTTTCTACCACACTAATCCTCAACACTGTAGGCATTCCTGCTCTGTAGAGGAAATAAAGCTCACACTAAGTGTCAGCACAACTCGTATATGCCAGAGTGAAAGCCAGCTAAACTGCCAGGTGCCGGAGCTTCCTTACAATGCAAGCGTTCAATGCCCACCACAGAACCACTGTTTTACTGATCCATCAGAGTTTGCAAGAACTTGCTCCAAACAACTTCTGTCACATGTGAGCCACACCCAATGCCACCAACTAGAAAACCCACAGTGCCACTGTCACTTACTTGGCATTGCAGGGCCTCTCTAACAAGATGTTCACAGCTGGGTCCTTGGGAGTTGCTGTCTTAGTGATCTTGATTGGATGGGGAGCCAAAGGTCTTTCACTTACTGCTGGGTTGTTCTGGCCTAGAAAGGACAGGTATAAAATGACTGATGTCAAAAACGTGTCCCTCGTAAGAGTGTGGTAGTAGCTAATGAACTGTGAGGATATCAGAGCCATCTTTTTCACACACTAAGACACAGGGGTTGGTGCAGAGGGCCTTCAAACACAAAGGTGGATTTTTAAGTTATAGAGAAAGAAAACACTGCAGAGTCAGTCTTCAGAAATAAGCACTGCTCCCTAGCGCCACGTCAGAGTCCTTGTCAATTCTGTGAAAGGCCTCAGGAGACACCATTTTACTGGGACCCAGCTGCCAGTCAAGGAGTCTGAAGTCATGAAGTTTGTTTCTTAATCTTTAAATGCTTTGATTACTGAAGAAAGAGAAAGCTATTCAGACCTGAACACTTAATTAGCAGATGTAGCTTGTCTCTGAACATTGCTGCAAGAAATCTGTATGAGAGTCAAGACACTAATTTATTAACTACAACTTGCAGACCTGAGAGCTCTCCCAAGTTTCAGATGATTTCTAGTTTTAAATGTGTTTCAAGTGGAAGAAAGAAACCCGTCCCTCAGGTAAAGTTGCTCCAGCAAGACACTTTCTCTGATGCATATACATGCTCATGATCGCTCACTGTCAGAACAAACACTACCAAGATCAGCTTCTGTAAAAATGTTACCACTACTGAGTAAATTCAATTTTCAGTTATTCACAGAGTTGCAAGAAAAGGATTAGACATCACATAACCCTAATATCACTTTAAATTTGGTTCTAAGCATGTTTTCTAAATTCCTACAGTGCTCTCATGATGCTGAAATTACAAGTGTCCAACACTCACTTCAGTTCTTAGTGTTTTAAAAAGCTCCTGTTTTTTAAAAAAAAACTATTTAGTTATGTGTGTTTGTGTGTGGGTATATGTACAGGAGTAGTACATATCTAGTGCAGGTGCCTAGAGATACCAGAAGAGGGCACTGGGGGCCCTGAAGCTACATCTACAAGCAGTTGAGAGCTGCCTGATGTGAGTGCTGGGAATCAAACCCCAGTCCTTCGCAAGAGTAGTGTGCTCTCTTTATTGCTAAGCAACCTCTCCAGACTCTAAAAAGCTCCTCTGAAATGTAATGCAGCCTTCTACACAGAGACCTATATAGCAACTAATAATTAAAGGTTGTCCTATCAAAAGGAAAAGACACTAAGTCCCTCCTAAAACTTTCTTTAACAGTATGTGGTCCATGGTCAAACCATCAGTAAAACACATCCCTTTCCTTTGCCTCCAACTCAAAAAATCCTAACTGTCCACTGTCTGACTACACAATTACCACAATCATTAAAAGGGTCCTGGCTACTTTTGGTAGCCACAATGGGGGCATGACTGACAAACTCTCGAGGCCTCAGTGAACCTGGAGCTTAGTTGAAAGCTAAACATCTTGACAAACAGCTGTAGCCTGTTAGAACAGGCTGTGGGAGTTCACAAGCAAGAACTGGGCAAAGGAAGAGCTCTATAATAAAGGTTAAGTATCCCTATTTGTTTATGGTTGTTCAGCCTGTATAAGAAAAGTACTGCACAGGTAGGATCGATCACGCAAGGCAGGCCCAGAAGAATAATTCAATTGCTAGCCCATGAGATAGAAGCCAGGGGTTGTCGCCATGAGTAACAACAAAATGCACAAAAACTGCAGAAAACACAGAAAGAGTACGAGCATGTTCTGTTAGATGGCCCATCTTTCAAAATTTAACATGGAGAATACTTTTTTTTAAAGATTTATTTATTTATTATGTATACAACATTCCTTCCATGTGTGCCTGCAGGCCAGAAGAGGGCACCAGATCTCATTATAGATGGCTGTGAGCCACCATGTGGTTGCTGAGAATTGAACTCAGGACCTCTGGAAGAGCAGCCAGTGATCTTAACCACTGAGCCATCTCTCCAGCCCCGAGAATACTTTTTTAAAAATGATGCAAATTTGTATCTTGAAATAATTCCATGTGATATAAACTGGTATCAAGCATTTACGTGCAACTTCCTACACATCTCTAAGTAAATATAATAAGCACTGGATTTAAGTTTCATTAGGGGTAATGCTCAACCACAGCTACTCTTTCATGAGGAAGCAGAATTTGATTAACGCTTCCCAGGCAAACTGTGGCATGAGTCTAGCAATTGCAGCCACAATGTAAATGTATGAGTTTTGAAAAGTGGAAGAGAAAATCAAGTCTCTTTCTTCGAATAGAGCTAGAACAAATGAATATCAACAGCTTTTCCTCAAACCACAAACTTTTATCTAAGACAGACCATAATGCTAAACATTAAAGCTAAAACCAACCAACCAACCTTACGCTTCTAGAAGAAAATAGTATCCTCTCACCTCAGTGGCAGGCAAAGGTTCCCTGGGCCACAAAAAAAAAAAAAAACAAATGATATACAAAGTTGACTGAGGTTTTATTAGAATTAAAACTTTAACATCATTGAGAGAGGAAATAGTTAAGCTACACATTGAGTAGAGTGGTGGTGTGTGGGGGGGGGGATTGGAGGTAACCACTGATACATACATAGGGTTGTTTTTGGGGGTGTGAAAATAAACTTTTTGGAATTGAGGAAGAAGCAGCCAACAGTGGTCAGACAACTATGAATATAGCAGTTATTTAAAAAAAAAAACAAAAAACAAAGGGCAGTGCTGAGAAGATAGCTCAGAGGTAGTGTCTGCTGAGCGTATGCAAAGTCTGGGTTCAATCCTCAGCATTGCAAAATACAAAAAACAGAAACAAAATAAACCAACTCAAAATATATATTTGACAAGAACATATGCTTAGAACACACAAATAATCTGTATAATTAAAAAAATAAAAGGACAACCCAACTAAAAAGCAGCAAAAAGATTTTGAACATCTCATAAAGAATTGGCTACTAATCACTTGGAAAGGTTCAAAGTATTACTCATCAAGAAAGAGAAATTGCCAGGTGGTGGCGGTGCATGCCTTTACTCCTGGCACTTGAGAAGCAGAGAGAGGTGGATCTCTGAGTTCAAGGCCAGCCTGGTCTACAAAGTGACTTCCACAATAGCCAGGGCTGTTACACATAGAAACATGCCAAAAAAATTAAAAAATAAAAAAAAGAAAGAAAGAAAGAAGGAAGGAAGGAAGGAAAGAAAAATTAAGAGTCTGGAGAGATGGCTCAATAGTAAGAGCATAAACAGCTCTTGTACAGAACCCGAGTTCAGTTCCCAGCACATCCGGCAGTACCCAACCACTTGCAGATCTACTCTAGAGAGAAATTCAGTATCTTTGGGCACCCCCACCTCCTACCCCTGCAGGCACACACCCGTAACTAAAGGTAATAATAAAGCTTAAAAAGTATTAAAAGATGGTGAAACTGAAATACCAAGAAATACCAATCCCCCCACTAGATCCATTACGAGGACACAGTGTAAAAGATTGACACTACTGCAGGCAAGCAAGGGCAACTCAATGGAGTCAGGAGTGGGCATGGCTCAGCTCCTTGGCAACAATCTGGCAGGTTTTTATAAAGTTTGATACACCTAGCACATGACCTGGCAAGTCTACTTCTTAGGTATTTATCCAAGAGAAATAAAAACTGATGGTCCACACAAAGACTACATATTAATATGTTTATGGCAGATTTACTTAAGACAGGGTCTGTGCAAGGCTAGCCTGGAATTCATATGCCACCCAGGATAGAACTCTTGATTTTCCTGCCTCAGCTTTGGATTACAGAAATCTGTCACCAGGTTTGTTTTTAAATTCATTATTTGCTTTTTTAAAATAAATTTTTAGATGTATTTACTTTTATTCTATTTAAGGGTTTGCCTGCCTGTATGATTGTACACTGTGTGCCCGCTGCCTCAGTGGTCAGAGAGATCCAGATCTCCAGGAACTGGAGTTACAGACTACTGTCAGCCATCATGTGGGTGCTGGGAACCAAACCCAGGTCCTCTGCAAGAGCAACAAATGCTCTTAACCACTGAGCCATCCCTCCAGCACCTTTGCTTTATTCTTAATAGCCTCAAACTGAAGAAAACAAATATAGATCCACTGGCAAACATGCAAATTAGATGTGGTATGGACATTCCAAGGAATACTTCTCAGGAAGAAAGAGGGAGGGGAATAGAGAGAGGGAGGGGGGATAGTTAGTAGGGTAAATGGACCCCAAGATGTTCACAATCATTAGTTGGATTCTGTGTTACCTCCATCACAGAAGGGACTTTAAGATCTCGAGATGAGTGGGCAGAGTAATCTGTATATGTAAGTGTCTTTACAATAGGCAAACAAAGGAAGGCCTGACTACTGGAGGAAAGGCGGCTGAAACATACCATAAAAAAAGACTCTGGATAACACGGCCACATGTGGGGAATGGAGGCAGCTGTAGAAACTGGGAGAACAGTACAGAACAGACCCTCATCTAGGCGTCCAGAAGGAACTAGCCCTGCCGGCATCTTTACTTCTTTTTGAGACTCATTTCCAGCTTTCTGATCTCTCAAGCTATAGAGACTAAATCTGTGTTCTGATTCAGTAAGTTGTGGGTGAGAAGTGTTCTAAGCTTCTATTTGCTATAGTAGCAACAGGATATCAGCAATAATGGAATATAACATGCTATGTTAATTAGAAGGGTCTAGACAAGAACACATTCTCCAACAAGAGGTTGCACTTACTCAAAGCTCTAGATAGTCAGCAAGGCTGAAAAGTAGTATTGCCTAAAGTTAGGGCATTGACTGGGAAGGACATAGGAGATATTTCTGCTGCAACCATGTGTGCTACATCCAGACAGGAGTTTGGGTAAGAAACAGATCTGTCAAAACTCCTCAAATGACATAGTTAAGATCTGTGTGTTACATGCAAATTTTTTTCTAGTTAATAAATTTATGAATTTGTGTGTGTGTGTGTGTGTGAGAGAGAGAGAGAGAGAGAGAGAAAGATGAAGGTGTAAGAATGCAGGCACTGGCATGGCATGGAGCATACCTGGAGGTCAGGACAACACTAGATGCCAGTCAGGGCCTTCTACTTTGTTTGAACCATTGCCTATGCCAGGCTAGCTGACCCTGGGAGTTCCTGTCAATTCTCCTGTTCCCATCTCTCACTAAGTCGTCTCCCTATTCCTTGAATAAATCTGACCTCAGAAAAACAAAACCATAAATAAATAAGAACCTCAAGCTGATGCTGCATATGCGGAGTCAAACGCATGGTTATCTGGCGGTTTCCTTTGAAACACTTTACAGTTTACTCTGAATTACATCTGAAATGCAGAATTGTGATGAACTGGGTGCAGAGGCTAAACAGTGACAAGGTAACCGTACAGTGACAAGGTCAGGATTCTGGTCATTATTGGCAGTTTTTCTCAACCTTTCAGTATGTTTGAAATTTTTCAGAGTAAAATATTGAGGGTTGGGGAAAAACACCTACCATTTTTCTCTTCGTGCATCCATAAGTGAGGGTCAGCGTAAACAATTTTATTATATCTTTGGCGAACTGTCTCCTGGTATTTCTTTAAAAAAGAAAGTTTAATTTATGAGAAAAAGTAAGTTTCATTATAAACCAGAAGTAGTAAGTGTGGGAAAAGCTCAGCAGACGGACACTGATGAGAGCAGGTGTCTACTGGGCCAGGAAGTGAGCAGCTTATGAGGGAAGCCTAGGAGAAACAGCTGACTAACATGACTGCAACCTTGGCTAGAGCCTGCTGTGATGGCAGACACACGTCCCGTCCTTCTACAGACCACCTGTATTTTCCTCTTCATTCGTTTTGGGTTTCAACAGACATATGTTGGCTCTTTCTACTGCTTAGGATAGCTCAGGTCTAGGCAGTTACTCCAAGAGGAGGGGAGGCGATTTAAAGAATAGGACAAACAGTATATCTTTAAATTTTCAAAAACCACCAAAAATTATCTTCTTTATAATTTCCTATTTTGTAATGAGGAAGAACTGAGTTAATCATGATGTAACTAAAGCAAAAATGCTGCGTGTGGGGTCAGACCCGAACAGGGGGCTCTAGCTTTCTCAGCATTTGCGACCTTGACCACACCATTTGATCACTGCACTTTGGTTTTCTGTTCTTGAATAACCCAGTGGGATGGTTCCTATTTGAGGTCTAAAAGTTTGTAAGAAAAGGGAGTCATTCTAAAAGTACTAGTCTGGAAATTAAAGAGGGGAAGGACATCTGTGTTTGACAGGGTCACTACAGCAAGGTAGAAGAGGCAACTGAACAGTGTCTATAAATTTTGGATGCAAAAGTCAATAGCCCAAACTGTGGGATCAAGTCCTGGGATCTATGATTTTGGAATTACAAGTCTCTGTTAACAGAGTGGTAACAGTATGGACCACTTATTGGGTTATGTTTGCTAAATACTTTATATCTTCTTCTACTCTCAAAAATCCTACTTATTAGACAGGGTAAGTGACTGAACCAAGGCACACTTAGTTGGCAAAGAGAGCTTGGATTTAAAAACAGGACTCTGTGGCTCTGTCATACTGAGTGTCAGCAGCATGATCAGGAGCAGAGGTGAACCCCCACTGGCAAAACAGACCAGCAGGCCCAGACCTTACTTCCATTTCCTCCATCCGGAGCATCATGGTCTCTAGACTGGGGCTGTCCTTTCTGTTCCCCAATGTGGCCGAAGTTTCTAACCCCAAGGTCTTATCCTGAGTCATAGCCCTTAGCTCATGAGCAGCATCTTCCAAACAGTCGTACAGCTGATGAACATTTCTGGACTCATAACTGACACCTGAAGCCTACAAAATGAAGATAGAAAGGGTGAAAAGGTAATAAAAGAGGACCGAAAATTAAAGATTATTGTTAATCATTAGAACTTCAAAGCACAGTGATCCAAACGGCAGAGATCCTATGCCAGAACAACTTCTCGGTCAGCATGTAACAAAAGCACAAGCCAACACAATTCTTCTCAGCTGCTTAAGTGACTGCACTAACCAAGCAGTGCCTTATTGACAACCAGCCATTTCACCTGCCTTGCTGACTGGTAGAGCACATATCTCTTCGACCACATTTAGGGAAATGTACCCTATTTTATACAGCACACATTCTAAGTGGTAGAGAACATTCTCTCCTGACTTTGTGTGCTTTAAATGAACAAAGTACTTTACAGTGTGCAAAGCATTTCTCCAATGCACGCGCTCTCTCTCTCTTCTTTTGAGACAGGGTCTCCACATAGCCCTGACTGTCCTGGAACTCACTTTATAGATCCAGGCCAGCCTCAAACTCACAGAGATCCTCCTGCCTCTCCCTACCAAGTGCTGGGATTAAAGGCTTCTCATCACCCAACTATTTTTCTTGATCCTAATATAGGTCTATAATCTGATCTGCATTTAAAAAAAACTATTATCTTCTGGGTAAAAACTGAGACATTCTGGGAGTAAGGCCTGGTTCTGCCCTTCAACTCTGGACAAGTTTACTCAGCCTCTCTGGGCTTGTCTTCTTTCTCATCTTTGTTTTTCAAGACAGGATTTCTCTGTACAGTCCTGGCTATCTGGAACTCACTCTGTAGACCATCCTGGCCTCAAACTCTTAATTTTTAAAAAATATTTTCAGTAAAATATAATTATATAACTTGCCCCTTCCCTTTTCTCCATCCAATCCTTCCCACATCCCTCTCTTACTCTCTCTCAAAGTGCTAGCCTTTATTTATTATTGTTACACACATACACCTATATAAACACAACCTGCTGAAGACTCTTAGTGTTGCTTGTGTGAATATGATTTCAGGCTGACCATTTTGAATTGTGAGGGCCCACAGAGTTGTGAGCCTGTTCCACCTTGACTGGAGGTCAGAGAGTTTGAGCTTATTTTTGCTCTCTCAAAGTTGCTGTCAATGGGTGTAGTTACAAGAGATGCTGACCTAGGGTGTGCTTAATTAGTATTTTGGGTTAGAGGTGGATCCGTTCCACCTGGACCAAAGATCAGAGAATTCAAGTCTATTCCTTATATCATGTCAATAAAGTCTTTTGCCTCCTCCCTCCCCCTTTGGGGTGAAATATGTAATCATGTAAAAAATAAACAAGACAGATTCAGCATTCACTGACTCCCAAGGTTGTACTGTGTTTCTGTCTCTTATTTCTCTTATATCTCTGTTTCTTTTGCTTAATAATTCTAATCCTCACACTCCTACCCTGGACTGAGTTCTGTCGAAGCTGGTCTTCGACAGATTATCAGTTAGGGTGCTCACCCCTGGGAAAGACTAATTCTCCCTCTCTCAGCAGTCATTAGCTGTCTGATTATTTTTAACACTGGTTATTGATGTACAGCCTGGAAAACTCCTTGCAATGAGATGTTTCCAACAGCCCAGAATTCTAAACAAGAGATGGATTTTATCTTTCAAACAATTGTATTAAAGATAATTTAAGGCCTACAAGGTAATTTGCACATAAAAGTCTGTTTTACTCATAATATTTATATATGTCTGCTTTACTGTTAGTAATCCATTTCATTTTCCTTTCATATTGAAATGCTTTATAGAGCTGCTTTCCTAGGTTAGGTGTTAGCCCACTACTTCAATGGTAGTCTAAAAGGGGCTTTTAATGGCCATGAGGCACAAAAACCACCAAGCCATTGAAACACCTGAGACTATAATAAACAATGATGGCTTAGTTCCTGTCCTAGTAGCTTGACCTCACATGGGACTCCAACACAAAATAATAACATAAAAAATGGCAACAATGAAGATACAGCTAAAACCCTGCTCAATAGTGACATTGGTTGAACAGTCTTGACCTACAGTCTTCTTGCTCCCAAGGCCATTGGGCTATTGCAATTCCACTCCTGCTTCCTTCTAACTCCTTTATACTCTCTGCCTATTACCTGTCTGGAGCAACTAGAAGAGCAAGTACCTTTTCTCAGCTTTTAGAGGACTAAAGGAATGCAACTTGCACCTTCTACTCTAAAGTCCCTAAGGCCAGGCAGACAGGGACAGTCCCCTAAACATTAAAAGCAAATCCTCCAGAGAAGATTAGCCTGAACAACAACAAAAGAGGTTTTTATTTTCCTCAAATGCTTTCATTTCTTCCTTGGACCTTCTTTCTTTTCTATTGGACCATGGTCATGTACTGGGTATTCAAAACTTGCTTGCTTAACAAAACCATTAGGCCTTAAAAAGAAAGGAAATTAGGCCAGTAATGAGCCAAAGTAGGCTGGATGAGAAAGAAATGAGGGAGCTAGTCTTCTGCCTCAGGCCATCAACATTCAGGGCCACAGTTTATCTACACTCTGTCATTAAGGGGAGAGATAAAAGTGCACCAACAAAAACCTGTGGCTCTAGAGATGTCTGTGAGCTGTGTGCAAGGCCCCTTCAGACACAGAACTAAATATACACTCTAAGAATTAACATGTCATATATGAAAAAGAATTTTCACTCTCCTTGAGTAGGATAATGTAGTGTTTGCAAAGTAATCTGCATATCATTTTCCTTTGACTGGAGACATTATCATGTAATAAGACCAGAATCCCAGGGCTGGAGAGATGGCTCAATGGTTAAGAGCACTGGCTGCTCTTCCAGAGGTCCTGAGTTCAATTCTCAGCAACCATATGGTGGCTCAGCCATCTGTGATGAAATCTGGTGCCCTCTTCTGACATGCAGACAGAACACTGTATACATAATAAATAAATAAATCTTTAAAAAAAAAAAAAAAGACCAGAATCCCAACACCACACACCTGTTCTGCAGGCTGGGATGTTGCTGCTGCTGCTGCTGCTGCTGCTGCGTTTGGTGACAGACGATCCTTCAAATGACTATTTGCTTCCACAGAAGAATTAACTCTCTATTTAAATGGACAAATGCATTCACAGATTATAACAATTTACAACTTGGAATAAGTCATGTTGCAGAATAACCTGTGTGGAACTATTCAGCAATAATATGCTTTTTGCAGCAATTAAAGCACTTGGTCCTCGTGAAAACAAACAAATGCCATGTGTTGTTCTTGGTGCTCCAGGCAGTTTTTAATCACTCAACTTTGTAAATACTGCCAGAGTAGCTATAGGCTGCTTTGCAAGTCATTCAACCTGCCTATGCTGTATTTTTTTTCAAGAGTCAAATGAGGGCACTGCATAACTCCATCTCTAGGAGCCCTCTGAGCCCTCTGAGGTTAATAATTCTAGAACTTCTTAGACTCAGAATGCCATTCAACCAACTAAGATCGTAATATTCTTACATGACCTCATCTATAAGCCTGAAAACAGCATGGCTTCTATTTCCAGGGTAGGTCCAGGTGTCACTACTGAATCCCTACTGCTTACAGAAGGGTGACATGAAATCTTGGTATGCTGTATGTAAGTCACTTCATCTTTGAGAAACTTCTAGTTTGTACAGAGAAGTGTACCAAATCCCCCTCTCCTACTGTAAAATAGCCAATCATTCTAAGTTACCAAGGTCACAGAGACCAGCATCCAGGGGATGATTAAGTGAACACCATCATTATCAATAGATTGAATTGGAAAGAATGGAAAATTCACTCTAAACTCCTTCCCCAAGTTAAAATGTCACCCTTTTCAAAAACTGCTTGCTTCTCTTCCCCTTGCCTATAACTCTCTCATCGCCTCCCTCCCCACAATCCACACAGAGAACATGTGTGTGGTGGTCTGTAGGTTGTGAAGGGCCCTAGCAGTGAAACCCTGTTCTGTACTGCAGGTTCCCATTATGGAAGACACTTGGCCCTCTAAAAGAGGGTCAGTGTGACCTAAGTAACAAACTCCTTTCATTTCAGAACTGCCAAAGGCAAGGAAATGAGATGAATCAGTTACCTGGGCCTTGATCAAGAGGGGCTTCAACCGCTCCAGAACTGTCGCTTCTACCTTGTCAGCTAACTGGGTGGCAGAAACACTGTTTAGAAGTAAAGTTGAAAATTCAGAAGCCAGAATGCCCTATTGTGCACATTTTTCTAACTCCTCAAGGTGAAGGTGGACCAAATGATGACAAACCACAGTGCTCCTCCAGCCACAATGACTGCATGCATCCCCTGGGGTCTTGTGAAAGGCAGATTTGAATTCAATTGCTCTGAGTTAGACCAAAATCCTACTCCCCTCCCCACTCTCTCTGTCTCCCTTCCTTCCTCCCCACCCCGCTTACAGATCAGCATGTGGCTCTCAGCTACATCTCACACACCACACCTGCCTACCACCATGCTCTCTGCCATGATAATAATGGACTAAGCCTTTGAAACTGTAAGCAAGCTCCCAGTTAAATGCTTTCTTTTATAAGAGTTACATTGGTCATGGTGTCTCTTCACAGCAATAGACTTCACAGTGACTAAGACAGAAACCAAAACATACAAGAAGCATACAACCCAGCAAATTCACTCTGGGAACTTACGACAGTAAAATAAAAACACATCACACAATACATGCATGTTTATACATCTTTAGTCATAATAATGCCATACTAATGACAACCTGGATGTCCCTCAGTTGTTTACTAAGATGAGTGGTTACCATGAAACCCAACTCACCAACAGAAAGAATGAACAAACAATACATGGAGTGACCAGAATGACTCTCCAGAGAATTACTTCAGGAAAAAAAGGCCAATTCTAGGGCAGGTGAGAGCTCAGAGGCTAAAGTCATTTGCTGTCAAGCTTGATGATCAGAGTTTGATCCCCATAATTGAATAAGAACTGACTTCTGCAAGTTGGCCTTTGATGTCCATATGTACACTATGATACAATACTCCCCTCCCATTGGAATAAACAAACATTTAAAAAGCCAATTCCAGAAAGTTATACACTGTAGAATAACAATCTTGAAACAAAATTATAAAAAGAGAAAGCAGATTAGTGGCTGCCATGCTTTCTGAGTTAACAGGTGGCTGGGGGCAGTAAAGGAGTATGTGTGGCTATAAAAGGGCACCATGGGGGATGTTGTAGTGATGGGCATGTTCCTGGCTGTGGCAATGCCTGGTAATCACATGTACCCTCACTGTGTCAATAAATATCTACATCCTGGTTATATGTAGTCAACAGTTTAAGATGTTACAGTAGTAGCTGAGAAATGATTTCCCAAGATTTTTCTGTATTATTACAACATTGTGTGGATGTATAATTACCTAATAATAAAAGTTTAATATTAACGAATTTTCCACTAAAAATCATTTCCAAATAAGAATTCTATAATAACACTAATAATGAGTGAGTATGCAAAATTAGCAAATATAAGCATAGAAAAGGCATTTTTAAATTTGAAATGTCTGGAAAAAGGACTCCTTTCCCTCTAATTATTGTTATTATTATTATTATTATTTTGAGACAAGGTCAAGTTCCTGTAAAATGGGTTGGCCTCATGGCAATCTTTCTGCTTCAGTCTTCCAAGTGCTGGGATCACAGGAATACACCACCCTGCCTAGCTCACCCCCTCAAAGAAGCTACATTAGAGGACCTGGAGTAATGGCTTCTGCAGGAGGTGAAGAAGGCCATTTTGCCTTCACTGAGGTGGCTGTGGTGGCTGAATGAGAAGGGTCTCCATAGGAAAACACGTTTGAATACTTGGTCCCCAGTTGGTGGAACTGTTTTGTTTGGGAAGGATTAGGAGGTGTTGACCTTGTTGCAGGAGGTGTGTCACTGGGTAAGGACTTTGAAGTTATCAAAGCCAGTTTAAGTGTGTGTGTGTGTGTGTGTGTGTGTGTGTGTGTGTGTGTGTGTGTGTGTGTATGTGTGTGTGTATTTGTCTCCTACTTGTGTGAGTTCTTAGCCATTCCTTCATGCTGCCATCATGTCTAATTTTTGGAAACTGTAAGCCAATTAGATGCTTTCTTTCATAAGTTGCCTTGTTCATGGTGTTTCATTACAGCAAGAGAAAAGTAACTAAGACTATGGTGAGTTAAGAATACATCAACATTCACAACAGTACCCACAGGGTGGGCTTCAGAAAGTGTGCCAGCTGGACACTCAGAAAAATCTGAAATCTGCCATAAAGGAGGTGGGAACTCCAGATGTGCATACTTGATAGCAGGCTCAACAAAATCATCTGAGTCAAATTTTAACATTCCTATTATATCTGCATGCATTTGTCCAGAAAATAAAGATGCGGAATCACCAAACAAGCTCTATACTTTGGTAATCTATATCCTTGTTATCACATTTAAAACCCTACAGACAAAAAAACAAAACAAACAAAAACATTAAGAACCAAACCACCACCCCCTCCATCCCCCCAAAAAACCTATAGACAATCAATGTGAATGAGAACTATCTGCAGTATCAAATAAAGTTATAAAATTGCTATTTTTTAAAAAAGAAGCTAAATTAGGCTGTGCTTCATCGAAACAAGCACACAAGCAGCAAGAGGAGAGGATAAGGAAATCCATGAAGCAAGTCTAGTCTAGACGCTGGTCTTGTCTTTCCTGATGCTGGTGAAGCTTATCTCTAGGACCTATGTGCTGAGGGTCCTCACCTCATCCCCTCAGGCTGCCCAGAGGAGCTGAGAAAGCAGAGCACGACCAGGCAGCTCACTCTCCAGACAAGGTTTCCAGAGGTTTAGTGGACCTGGTTCACCGACAGCCCAGGTGGTAAACCCTGTCTTGTCTGCCATGGCTCGCGCGTGCTCTTGCTCTCTGATTCCTGGGATGGGGCTCTGGAATACTGTTGAGGAAAGCTCAATGTCAGGTTATGATCCAGATCCTGCAACCGAGTCTCCCGAGTCTTACTCTAACACCAGCAAACTGCCCTTCCTATACTCTGCTAAATTGGTACTTCTTTTTCCAAAATTAAGGTTGTTGACAGAAACGCATACATCAGTAGTAGATTTGTGAACAAGGGTAATGAAAAGATTAACTCAGCAATCAGGACAGTAGGTATCTATCTCTAGGGGAAGGAGGTATAGCTTCCACAACAGTATTACTTGATTTGAGAGGCAATGTACAGGTACTCATTTATAATATTCTGAACCATACATGTGAATTTAGTGTGTTTTCCTACGTGTATGCTATATTTACTTTTTCAGAAAAAAATACATATGAAGGAATAAATGAGATGTGAAAAGACAAATGGATAAGAGTTAAAGGCAATCAGCCTTATAACAGAGATGACCAAGGCAGACTCCCTCTAACTGCTGTGATCACCCCATCACAGAGGTATGTATACACATGCTGGCCACTTCTTAGAGGCAGCAGAAGTCTGGAAATATCAGTTATGGGGGCAGGGGGGTCCTTAAAATCCTAAGATTCTGTGACTGTATAACTGAAATCTTAACTTTGGTCACCTTGGCCTCTAATGAAAGAACCACAGCCCTGAACTGGGACTGAATGCCATCACAGAGAGTGATAAAATGTACAGATGTTTCCATCAGTGCTTTGTTCATTTGACTACAGAGTGATGATTACTAGAGCTGGAAAAGTCAGCCAGCTGTGGCAATGGCATCAGCCCCATTACATGGTAAACATATTTCTTCATTGCCTGTTAGGTGGCAGCATTCTTAGGGGATGAATGAGGGGAAACAACCTCCCCTGAAAACCTCAGACCACATTCAGGCTAACATGAGAAACAAAGTATCTACACACTCATCGTTCACACTCACCATGCACACTCACTCACCCTCTGCTAGTCTTCATTCAGTTACTTATCTTGGAATGAGGTGAGGTCAAGAAAGTCCAAAATGGCTGTCCAAACTATAAGACTCAGTCAGCTAGGGACACATACCCTCTCACTCCCCAGTGGCAAATTATACCTTAATTTTTGAAGTCTATCCATTTCTTCAGCTTTCAGCTCATCCAGCTCTTTGGTTCTTCGAGAAGTCTCAGCCTCAAGCCACTCAAGTCTAGAGGGAGGTAAAGGCATGTCAACTCTCTTTAAAGTAGAGTCAGGGCTTCCTGGGCTTCTCTCTTTGGCTCTCCCACAGGCTTCGCAGGTAGTTTTCCAGTCTTCAAGAGGCAGCAAGCCAGTAAGCAGAAGTGTGGTTGATGCCACCAATCCTGATTC
This sequence comes from Ondatra zibethicus, assembly GCA_004026605.1. Classification (NCBI taxonomy): domain Eukaryota; kingdom Metazoa; phylum Chordata; class Mammalia; order Rodentia; family Cricetidae; genus Ondatra; species Ondatra zibethicus. Next base: position 126,687 of record PVIU01000948.1, read on the forward strand.
ACTGTCAAAGGAGTGAGATGATGCAGAACAAGCTGCCTTCTTGTTTACCTCAGAAACAAATATTTACCTCTGCTTTTGCATCCTTTCCATTTCTTTGGCTTCCAAGTCTTCTAGTTCCTTCAATCTTTTGGAAGACTCAGCATCTGGCCAGGGAAGCCTAACAGATAGTACAAGAGTCAAGGTAACCATGCCTCAATGCCACAGGTTATCACTACCACAAAAACAGAGCAGAAATGAACTCCCTCCCACAGCCCAGCACCAATCCTGGCTCTATGAAAGGATTCAAATAGTAATGTATCCTCCGTATACCCATGAAAGCATCCACAGTATATTCCTACAAAAGGACAGTCATGCACAATTAATACACACACAAGAAGCTGCGGACAAGAAAGCCAACTATCACTGTTCTCAGCACAGTTCACGAGTTTAACAAACAGACCCTAGTGAAGGTATAATAAAACCAAATAAAACAAAAGGGGAAAGTTAACTCTAAACAATTTTATTGCATGTGTATATCAAAGAGCTTTGATTCTTCTGCTTTAGGATATGTGATTATCACCAAATTATCTAATGGCCCATTCTGTTTTTCAGGGCCAAAGACAGAGCGATTCTGGAGTCCACTGCACTTCACACACACTGGGAACCATGCTGTGCTCCCGAGCTACCCCCCAGCCCTAATACCCATTTCCATTTTTGCTTTCCCGTAACTGCCAGGGTAATTTCAGCCAAACAAATGCAGAGCAAGCTGTTTTCCCTGCTGTCTTCCCTTGGAACATTCTCATTAAACCCCTCACATTTATTCCTGCCCGTGCAAGTCCTGGTTTAGTTCCTACCTCCTTGCGTGAAACTTCATTCTCTATAGCAAGAGGTAAACACTCCACGTTCTGAACTTGCCCAGATCTTAGGGTGCATACCATGTTCTGTCTTAAATCACAGCTAATTTCATGTATTTTCCACTGACTTATTTGCTCTTTTTTTAAAACGTGCATATAGCACACAACTGTGCCATTTACAAATTGGCAAATGACAGAAGTTTTGAGTGAATGAAATAAGAAATAATAAAAGAATGGTGGGCCTGTGGTAAGCTGGAGAATGTAATAGAAAAGTTTAGCAATCTGATTTTAAATAATCATCTTGAGATACAGAAAAGACAAGAAGGGCTTTGCTTCTTCAATTCTGAAAAATGCTAATACAAACCTGGCTGCTTCTTGCTTGGCAGCACCTCCCAGCTGACTTTCCTCGTGGGCATCCTCTTGCTGGAGAGATTGTTCCTTTGCAGCATCTCTGGGACTGGACTTCACCTTTAGCCACGCAGCACTGCACCAAATGGAAAGCACACCGTTGGCAATCATTCGTCCACTTCTTGTGACTCATCCTAAGAGCACCATGGCAATGCTGATCTACAGCTCAGCGCCTGGCGCCTGATGGCAAAACGAATGTGATGGGGAAAGATCCTCTAGCTCTCATGCCCAGTGTCAAAGGGAGAAGATCCTTTTGCCTCAAAGAAGCAGTCATTATTTTAATTAAAAAAACTGTCATAGAATAAAGAATGTACTTCAACAACACATGCTTTAAATATGAGTCCCTAATAATATCCCAAGTCCTCTAAATGTCTGTGTTAGGTTTCACACAGCACTGTGATCTAGGAAGTCTTATCTGCCCCACGTCTCCCCCACCATCATACTGTCTAGAGCAGTGGTTCCCAACCTTCCTAAAGCCGCAACCCTTTAATACAGTTCTTCATGAAAAGTTATTTTCATTGCTACTTCATAACTGTAATTTTGCTACTGTTAAAAATTGCAATGTAAATATCTGGTATGCAGAATAACTGATCTGTGACTCCTGATATGTGGAAAGGGTTATTTGACCCCCAAAGGGGTAGAGACCCACAGGTTGAGAACTGCTGGTCTAGAAGCTAGTATATTGTGTACTTCTTTAGCAGAGACTTCAACCTGTATTGACATGTATAAAACAAAGATATCAGAACAAACTCATGAAAGCAAACAACAACAAACAAAAACACAATCAGCCCGGCGATGGTGGCGCACGCCTTTAATCCCAGTACCCAGGAGGCAGAGGTGCTCGGATTTCTTTGAGTTCAAGGCGAGCCTGGTCTACAGAGCAAGTTCCAGGACAGCCAGGCTGTTACACAAAACCAACAACAACAAAAAGCCCCACACAGTCAGGTCAGAAGACCCAGTTCTGTGACACAGTGGAACAGAAGCTTCTGGTCCTCTTCCTTTTTCTCAAGGCTAAGGGGTACACATTACCATGGATTCACACCAAGCACACACATAAGGACTCCCTGCTGTTTGCTTCTTCTTTAGCACTGCTAGACCTTCTAGCTCTTTCCACTGTGCCGTCAAAGACTCCCAAACCCACAAACAAGCCCCCCTTTATCTTTAGCCACCATGCTCCCGTGAGCCTATTTCAAACTGGACCCTGCTCTCTATCCCTGTAGAGAGTAGATCCACACTGTTGTCCTGATATAAGTGTAGGTAACAAGACAGTAATGTTAGCATTTACAATGAGCAGAGTCAGGGAATATGGATGAGCTCAGAGTTCACAGCTATCTTTTTTTTTTAAATATTTATTTACTTATTACATATACAATGTTCTGTCTGCATGTATGCCTGCAGGCCAGAAGAGGGCACCAGACCTCATTACAGATGGCTGTGAGCCACCATGTGGTGAATGGGAATTGAACTCAGGACCTTTGGAAGAGGCAATGCTCTTAACCCCTGAGCCATCTCTCCAGCCCAGTTCACAGCTATCTTGACTTGGAATTAAATTATTTAAAAATATTCACTGAGCTGAGATTAAGTGAGTGCCATTATGTGTAGGCATGGGACGTTAAGACACAAGAGAGATATAATGCCCAGCCTCAGGTAAGCACAATCTATTTACAGAGCAGACAACAGTCACAATCCTTCCTACAATGACACATACCTACTGGGCATTGAGGTACTCCAAGGACAGGTACAAAAATGAACCAACAGACTTCTAGACAAAAACTCATGTATTACTCACCCAAATAAGCATTTTTGCCCAAGGGGAAGAATGAAGCCTATTATTATTTGTTTTAAATGTGTGTCATCTGTGGATGAAAAATAAAGCCATGGGAACTCTGTCCTTGAATTCTTGCATACCATTTTGGAGAGGCTGGTGGAGATGTGGGGTTCGGAGGTATCCAAGGAGCCCTGCGGTCTTTCACAGGCTGTCGGTTCATTTTTAATCTGGATGACACTGTTGTCTGCTGCAACCTGCTTTTGCCATAAGGTTGGTTTGGTCGATTTCTTTCAGACACGTGAAGTCCCTGGAAGAAGTACACATGCATTACAAAAACAAACAAGTATCAAGGACACTCTAGCTTCAACCTCTGACCCCCAGGAAATTCCATGTGCCTCTTTGCAGTCCAGAAAGCACTCTGAGGGAAACATGGGCAGCACAGAGATAATACTGAACTAAAACTGGGCAGGGTGGGTCTGGAATCCTTGGCTTTTCCATTTTCCACATTTATATGTATGAAATAGTTATTATCTTTTTCCTTAATTAAATATCCCCTTTTAAAAGTCTGTCTTTGTTTACAGGTAAATTATAAAATATTCTTGGCTAAAATATTTAACCTTCTGAACCTTAGTCTAACCACAATGAACCACACAATTTCAAATACCATCAGGCGTGAGGCTGAGAAGAACCTCCAAGTAGAATCACTCCTGACTTCCCAGTGACCTCATTACAAGTTTATCTGGGAAGAAATAGACTTGATCCCAATCCATGACCTGTTGGTTACTGGCTGTGTTGATTAGTGTTTTAATCCTCTGCAAAGGGGGAACTTCAAATGAGAAAGTACCTACACCAGACTGGCTTGGAGGCAAGTCTGTGGGGCATTTTCTTGATTAACGAGTGATGTGAAAGAAGCCAATTTGCTGTACACAGTACCACTCTAGGCATATAGGTTGTATAACGAAGTAGACTGAGCAATTCATGAGGAGCAAGTCAGTAAAAAGAATTCCTCCATGGTCTCTGCTTCCGTTCCTGCCTTCACTTTCCTACCTTAAACTACTGCACACACACACACACACACACACACACACACACACACACACACACACACACAACAATAACAAAAACCCTTTCCTCCCCAATTTAGTGTTTTTCCACAGCAAGAGAAAGGAAACTACAACACTAGTAAACTGCCAAATTTCCTTTTCCAAGGTCATGTGATAATACCCAGGCTTACTGCAGAAGCGTCTGGACAGTACTACTTGAATAGCAGTCACAGCAGTAAGTGCACTCAGACCAGAGGTGCTCATCTGGCCAGTTTTCCACTGCAGGACCATAAAGAACCTTTTTGTTATTGTTGAATTTTTTTATTAGTTAATTAATTGTGTGTGTACGAATGTTTTGCCTACATGTATATCTGTGTACTATACTTGTATGCCTGGTGCCTATGGAGACAAGAAGAGGACACTAGATATCCTGTAATTGGAGTTACAGATGGTTGTGAGCTACCATGTGAGTGCTTGGAATCAAACCTAGGTCTGGAAGAGCAATCAGTGCTAACCACTGAGCCATCAGACCTGTAAGGACGTTTTAGAAAGAAGTCTAAAATATAAGGTAGTTTCGAGCCACACACTCTAACTACCCAGCTAGTTCCCAAAGCCATACTAAAAAGTACTTACCCATCATGTGGGTCTTCTAGAAAGGCAGCAAGTACTCTTAAAACCACTGAGCCATCAGTGGAACAGCATCCCCACTGACCACTCATAACAGGATCTTAAATCCTCTCAACTCTCGCACTTTCAAATATTGAATTTTAAGATAAGCTTCCTAATTACAACAATGATATTGAATTAGTTAGGATCTTCCTGAATCAGGGAAGGATAGAATGCTATATCCTATACTACCATTACAAACTGGCTTTTGTTAAAATAAAAAGCAAAACCTGGACTTAAGTAAGCCAACTTAGATTGCTGGACCCAGGGTTGAGGCATCCATCTGCCCCCAAACAAATGCTGTTCCTACCCTTTAGTAGCTTGTAGGGCCTTGGAAAACATCAGATGCATATAAATGGGTCACAGGAAAGGAAAGGCTTCATACCTGCTGTAGTCTGGCTGACTCCGAAGTGTCTTTCTTCCTAAATGGCACATGCTCCATTGCAGTCTTCTTTCTCACTGCTTGTGTTTTTGCTGGAGTTAGTGTTTCATCCTTGACACCTGAACCATGCTCCGATATAAAAGGGGCTTCTTCTGGAAGAGTATCCTCGTCTACCACACCAAGTTCACTCTCCAGCCTTGGAGTCACTGGAAGCTCCACATTAGGCTGACAGACATCTACATAAGAGATTTCAGAGGAGAAATTCTACTTAGGCACACAAACAGAATGACTGGATAGCACATAGGCTATAACCTCCAGCCTAGCTCTGTGAAAAGCAGGGAGCTCTGCTGCCACACCGGCTATAGACAAAAGTTTTTATCCTGCCTGGCCCTTCAGCTGTTTAGTCCCAAAGAAACACACAGAGGCTTATATTAAAACTGTTTGCCTATTAGTTCAGGCTTATTACTAACTAGCTCTTACAACTTAAATTAACCCATAATTCTTGTCTATGTTTAGCCACGTGGCTTGGTACCTTTTCTCTGTAAAGCATTCTCATCTTGCTTCCTCTGCATCTGGCTAACGACTGACTCTGTCTTTCCCAGAATTTTCTTAGTCTGGTTGCTCCGCCTATACTTCCTGCCTGGCTACTGGTCAATCAGCGTTTTATTAAACTAATACTAGTGACAAATCTTTACAGTGTACAAGAGCATTATCCTGCAGCAACCGGCTGCCTCCCTTACCAGTACCACCAAAGTTGAAATTACCAATGCCCAAACACCATGGCTGGAACCCCCTCAATGTCAGGACCCATATTTACTGATTTCCTGTTCTTATCTATGATCCTAATTCTGGAATATGTCTTGCTCCTACCCAGGTTGGCCTCTCAAGGGTCTCCTGACTATAAGATACTCCCCAAACTGGTACCCTCAGATCTAGAACTGAAGTTAAAGATAGCTGTGAGTCACCATGTGGATGCTGGGAACCAAATCCAGGTCCTCTGGAAGAGCAGCTAGTGCTCTTAACCACTACACCATCTCTCTTCTTCAGATTAAAAACTTTTAAAAATGAAAACACTTAAAAATTTCTTCCTCTACTCAACATCTTTGAAAGCTAATTTGATACAGAATATAGTATGAAGTGTATTCTGCACACATGGTATCCCATTGCAATAAAAAAGAAAATAAACCTTTTTTTAAAAAATGAGAAAAAGGCTTATATAGATAATTCAGGAAAATTGGAGTACAGACTAACTCTTATTAATGAGACTTCTCAGTCAAGTTTCTATACATAAGAGCAACATACAAAAGTCACAGAATAACTACTCGGGAAACATAATAGGAACAATATCCCATTAACATTAACAAAGACTGAGGTGGGGCTGGGTGATGGCTCAGTGCCAGAGTGTCAGCATGAGTGAGGCCCTGGGTTCCAGTCCTGGAACCACAAACAACAGCAAACACAGATACACGAACACAAAAACACCAAGAAAATGAGGAGGAAACCTAATGAAAAGCTCATAGGAATTTCACAGAAAACATTTCAAAGCTTTTATTTATTTTTGCAGTGCTGGGCTATGTACCTGGCTGTTGAAATGATACAAATGAAAATCTGAATCAAGTTTTTATTTACAAACAGACTGAACATTGTAAAGATGTCAATTCTCCACTAAGAGATCTATAATTTCAAATTCATATCAAATTATAGTGTGTGTGTGTGTGTGTGTGTGTGTGTGTGTGTGTGTGTGTGTGTGTGTAAACAGATTGATCCAGTTGGGTGTGGTGGCACACGCCTTTATTCCCAGCACTCAGGAGGCAAAGGCAGGAGGATCTCTTTGAAGTGAGTCAGGACAACACAGCAAGTCCCAAGTCAGCCAGGGCTACAATGGTAATAAGACTACCAAAACACAAAGCAAACAGATGAAACCTAAATTTATTGGTCCTAAAATCTGTGTGAAAGGACTGGAGGGATGGCTTAGCATTTAACAGCACTTGTTCTTTTAGAAGACCCAGGTTCGGTTCCCAGTACCAACAGAATGATTCACAACAATTCGTAATTCGTAGTGCCTTCTTCTGACCTCTGAGGGCACCAGGCATGCACATGGTACACATATGTACATGCAGACAAAACATTCACACATAAAATAATAAATCTAATTTTAAACATTTATGCAAAGTGTAAAAGCCTGGAGGCAGAGGCAGGCGGATCTTTGTGAGTTCGAGACCAGCCTGGTCTACAAGAGCTAGTTCCAGGACAGGCTCCAAAGCTACAGAGAAACTCGGTCTTGAAAAACCAAAAAAGGGGCTGGAGAGATGGCTCAGCGGTTAAGAGCACTGACTGCTCTTCCAGAGGACCTGAGTTCAATTCCCAGCACCCACATGACAGCTCACAACTGTCTGAAAATGCAGTTCCATGAGATCTGACACCTTCACACCAATGCACATAAAGTTAAATAAATCATTAAAAAAATATTAAAAAAAAAAAAGAATTAGCCCAACAAATTTGAATAGTAACAGCAAAATGGGGAGTGAAGTAGAGGTGGGGGTCTTTCTTGACCAGAGATGAGAATCTTAGCAGCAGCTGCAATGGTCAAAGCAGTATGGAGGGAACATAGGAACCAATGGCACAGGATAGGAACCACAGATCAGCAGGTATGACCTAAAGATTACTACTGTCCACATATCAAATATCAGAGTAGAATCCAGGCCCCACACTGAACAGCAGCACTTAGCTCACAAAAGCATGAAATCCTAAAGCAGTGGTTCTCAACCTGTGGGTCGTGACCCCTTCCTTGGGGGGGTGTCACATATTGAATACCCTGAATATCATTTACATTAGGATTCATAACAGTAGCAAAATTACAGTTATTAAGTACAACAAAACAATTTTATGGCTGGGGTCACCACAACATGGGGAGCTGTATTAAAGGGTCACAGCATCACAGTTCTATAGTTGTTTTTTATTCTCGAGAATATCATCACATCATCAGGACAGAAAAGACTTTCTTAAACTCAAGTATGATGTTGCCTTATTAGGGCTTATTTACACTGAACTACAGCTTTTGATCAAAAGTCACCATAACAAATCAGTCGAATTTGGAAAGAGATCCCTGAAATACATATAATTAACATGGGATCAATACTCCAATGATATAAAGAATTTTACAAGTCTATAAAGGAAATAAACAGTTCAACAGAGAAATGTTAAAAAGTATAGAAACTATAATTTATGCAGAAAAACAAGTGGCCAATAAAAGCATGAAAAACGACAAACTTCAATTAATAATCAGGAAAATCAAGCCACAAGCTAGCATTCGCAGCCATTAGGCTGGGAAAATATGAATATGATCCAAACATAAATGAGGAGTGAGGGAACCCAGAAGCCACTAGCCCAGGAGTCAACTGGTTAACGCCTCTGAAGGGGGGCTTGACTGATCGATCGATTGACGCCCTAGTAAGGCTAAAGATTTGCAGTGTAACAGCTGCAACACAGGCACACTTGGACCAGGGAACCCACATATGTAAACACAAAGGGGAGAGGCACAGGCTTTTACTTCACCCTGTCACTGCTTATAAAAGCAGAAGCAGCCAGCATAGTGGCATCGTGGCATCTGTGTATACTCTCAGCTACTCAGGAGTTCTGGGCCATCCTGGTCAACACAGTGAGATCTTATATCTTATACATAGATCTATGACAGAAATTGGGAACAAACCAAGTACTCATTAATAAGTCTGAAGAGATGAAAAATTATCTATGGTTTATTTATACAAGGGAAACCCACACAAAAGTTAAGAAAGTTAGAATTCTCTGAACTGGGGAATGTAGCTTTCCTAATGTGTAAGGCCCGGGGTTTGAACCCTAGCACTGGGAAAAAATAGATTTCACCTATTAATATGAACAAGTCTACTAATTTAAATAAGAGGGAAGCACACTATAGGCTGATACATACTGTATGTAATCACATGTGTGAAGCAATATATTATGGACACATACATGAGCAGCTCAGACATAAAAACAGAACAGGGTCCTAACGGTATGAGGGAAATATTTAAGGGACCTTAACAGAACTTGTCATGATTTTTGAAAAAAAAAATTACGGACTAAAATATTTAAAACTGCATAGTAAATACATGGCATTTATTATTTTCATTCCTTTCTGTTTAGAATATTTAAGAGCCAAAGGAAAACTTTATTCAAATTCTTCCTTAGCAGCAGTAAGTCAGGATCTGGATTCCCCCAACCACTGCTTTCCTCAGACGTTCTCAAAAGGAATATAAACCAGAGCAGAAGAATGCCAGGATTGACTGCTAGTCTGCAGCTTAGTAACTCCCAAGATTACATCTATTGAAGCAACGCTGGCTGCTAGGTCCTGACACCTTTTCAGTTATGAATGGCATCAATCAGACAGCAAATGCAGTTGCAAATTCCCAGGGAGCTGAGTCTGAAGACACTGCTGCCAACAGAGTGGTAGCCACCAGCCTTACAGCTCCTTACACCCTCACACAGTATACTAATGCAATCAGTAATCACAGCCTCTAAGAGCCGCACCAGTCAACAATTACTTAAATCACAAGGTAGTTGATCCAATCAGGCCCAATCATAAATACCAAATGACACAGAGGCAGTTTTCCTCCCTTGGGGCTCCCTGTGACATTTTAGAGGTACAGGGTAGGGAGGAGGAATCCAGGAAATTACAATGAAGAATTAGGAAGAGGAAGAGCGGTATCTAAAACAGAAAGAAAAACATGACCTTCTGAAAGATCATAAGAACAAGAAAAATAATACTAAAGATTACCACATTGCTCTCCAGGAGCAAATGCATGAAACCTGCAAACCAGCTACCTATAGGCAAGCTTCACTCCACAGCAAAGGTGACAATGTGGCTGTTACCATGCCTCATGTTTGGTACAACCCCACCTGAGTCCCACCATGCAGACAAAACAGGTTTCCTAAGAGTCTTCAGGTGAGGAAATAAATGAAGCATTTGCTCAAGGTCACAAGAAGAGTGAGTGCAAAGCCCAGCTTCCTACTCTGGCTCCAGGGCAGGTTTTATTTGTTCCAGCCCCACACTCAAGGAAGGGTAGAATAGGAGGCAGGACTCGAGTTATACTCAAGCATGCCTACGTGACGAAAGCTCCATGTGATGGAAGCTCTTACACCATGACTTCAGGGAGCTTTGGGGCTGCTGTATACATACATCCATATAACACCATCTGGAGGTCGTGTTCCCCTTCCCACATTCCTGGCCTTAGGTATCTCCCATCGGCTATCAACTTGTATCTGGTGTAGCATCCTTGGTAATGGGAGTAATGGGAGTTCAGTGAACAATCCCAGCAAGCCTAGATTTAGAGCTGCAGCTTACAACCCAAGACTTGCAACTGGCATCTCAAGTAAGCCTCCCATCTGTGGGACTGAGCCCTACTCCACCTGGCAGAGCTGAGCTGAACTACAGAACCCCCTCCACACACACTCAATGTTAATGGCTCCTCCTGTCATCACTTAGTGCTCCACTGAGGCTGTTCAGGGTCCACAGAAGATCAACAAACACACCAATAGAGATGAGACACTCACAGAAGTTTCCGCTTTCAAGAAAAGAAAAATGTTGACATAGTAAATTACAATGAGGGGAAAAAAAAAACAAACAGAAAACCCAAACTTTGGCAAATGAAAAACACAAAAGAAGGTCAAAGGAAATTCAATATGCCATTATTCTCATAAGGTTAAATATAGAGATCTATGACAGTGTTCAAAAAACTAGCAATAATAGCCTGGAGTGGTGGCACACACCTTTAATCCCAACACTCAGGAGCAGAGGTAGGTGGATCTCTGCGAGTTCAAGACAAGCCGGTCTATACAGTGAAATTGTCTCAAAAAAAAAAATTAACTTCTGTGCTAGAGATAGCTCAAAAGGTAAGGGCATGTGCTCACTCAGCACCCATACCAGGCCACTCGCTCCAGCTCTAGGGGACCCACTGCCCTCTTTGACCTCTCTACTGGCACTGCACATACACAATTAAAAACAAAAATGAGATCTTTTTAAGAATCAGAAACATACAAGAGACAGGGTGAGAGGGAGGAGGGTGGAGGGTATTTCTGAGTTACAGTCACTCTGTTCTTAGTGCAGACAGTTCATAAAGTACATGCAGTCTCTTTCCTGGTATTGCGTCAGCAGGGAACTGACACTTTGTACACTATCTATATGTTCCACTTCAATTTAAAAAATGAAGACAAGGGCCAGTAAGATGGCTCAGAGGATAAAAAGGACTTACTGTGAACCGACAACCTGAGTTCAATCCTTGGAACCCATGGCAGATGGAGAGAACTGATCCCTCAAAGTTGTCCTCTGACCTACACACATATACCTAATACTCCTCCCTTCTCTCTAACTATAATTATAAATACTATAGAACTTTTTAAATTTTATTTTCATTTTATGTAGATTGGTGTATTGCCTGCATGTTTGTCTGCATGAGGGTGTCAGATCTCCTGGAACTGGAGTTTACAGACAGTTGTGAGCTATCATGTGGGTGCTGGGAATTGAACCTGGGTCCTCTGGAAGAGCAGCCAGTGCTCTTAACTACTGAGTCATCTCTCTAGCCCCAAAATAGAACATTTTTTTAGAAAGGAAAATTAATTTACTGGTTTCACCCATGTTTATAGGTTATCTCAACTATCTGGAAAATGACAAGAAAAATTAAGAAACAAAACCTTTATTTCATCAAATCTGAAACATCAACTTATAACACACATCACTATTAGGTCCTTAGGAATTTTAAATATTGGAAAATTTAAATGTTACAATTAATAACCAGGCACATTCCTTAGCAGGATATTGTGGCTCATACCTGTAATCCTAGCACCAAGAGGACTACAACACGAGGTTTGCAAAGTTACAGGTCAGCCTCAGTTATAAGGCTGGCTGGCTACTGAGCAAGATGGGCAGGATGGCTCTACCTCAGGGCTTGGAGGATGCCCTCTGCTGGCTGTGTAGCTCAGAGGTGCTGCATCTTCCTGATGTGCAAAGGCTGGCTCTCAAAACAAGGCAAGCAGTTTCAGAAGTCCCCAGCTGTGCAGGCCTAATAAGACACAGGGTCACAATAGACTTCAAGGCACTGCCAAATATGAGGCCAATGCACAAACCCAGGAGCTTCCCTTCAAGTCATGACAGCCAATTTCTTAATTAACAAAAAATGTCATTCACAACAGCAGTGAAAACTAGGGAATTTATAAACCCCTATATAGAGGCCTCTCCACTGGACTGAAGGTCTAGAAAAAAGGCCACAAGAAGTGATCACACTGAATAGCCGCCTCTTCCCCACAAGCTGACAGACTGCCAGCAGCACTCCCACACACAATAAGCTCAGAGTGAGCAATGACCAGTAAAGTTTTGAATAATAACAAAGGAAAATCAGTTGTCTTGTCAAGTATTAAAATATGAGTAAGATCGATAGCTTTACATACAAAATTAAGTTTCTTTCTTTTTTTTTAAAGATGTATTTATTTATTATGTACACAGTGTTCAGCCTCCATGTATGCCTGCAGGCCAGAAGAGGGCACCAGATCTCATTACAGATGGTTGTGAGCCACCATGTGGTTGCTGGGAATTGAACTCAGGACCTCCGGAAGAGCAGTCAGTGCTCTTAACCTCTGAGCCATCTCTCCAGCCCCAAAATTAAGTTTCTTTTTATTTTTTTTTTGTGGTTGGTGACAATCTTTTAATTAAACAAAATTAAGTTTCTATACCAGAAAAAAACCCACTATAAACACATTTCAAAGATAAATGACTAAGTAGGAGAAAATATTTATAATACATGTAAGCCAAAAAAAGATTAAGAGCTACACTATCCACAGAACTTTTATATTCATAAGTAAAAGAAGTAGAACTCAACAAAGCGAGGGATAAAGAATATAAAAGGGAAAATCAGCACAGAAGAAATAAGCATGGGTAAGGAAACCATGAACAGCCCTCAAGAAGACAGAACTGCAACATGTAAGATGCCTGGTCTACAGAGTGAGTTCCATGACAGCCAAGACTACACAAAAAACCCCGTCTCAGTGGGGGAGCAACTCCCCACTAAAGCTGGAAACATTCAGATCTTCTTATATAAAATACTTATTAAAACATGATCATTTACCTATTTTTAAGGGGTAAATTGGTAGCATCTGCTCAAATGTGCATACCATACAACCTAACAATCCGTTTTCTAGGATGAGGATCCAGAAATACACAACACACACCAGTTAGTACAATACAATCAGTGTAGCACTATGATAGAGCAAAGGGGATCTGACTTGCTCACCGTCTTCTGGAGCAGCATATTCCAGCCTCCAGTCCCAGGACATATACTTGCTGCTACTTCCTGATCCTAGCTGCAAGGCAGTTCTCATGGACAGAGCCACAAATTCTAACACCCCACCCCACCTCCCCATCTCCCCATCCCACCTCCATACCCCTCCCCCACCGTAACTGTTGCAGCCACTCTCACAGAGTAACATTTTGAGACACATACCAGCAAGGAGCCTCTTTGCCACAGAAGGTCGACTGGATTCCTGTGGAAATGTCTCCTTTGTGACCAAGGGTCTCCTCTCATTCTTGGGCAGTATAGTTGGCCCTCTCTCTAAGATTCTTTGGCTACCAACAGGGAATCTGCTCCGTACTTCTGTGAAACACTTCTTTACCTTTTTAGGTGACAGTTTCTTTTCCAGGAGAGACTCCAAAGCCTGTCATGAAAACAGTCGTTATTCTCTTAGTTTATCTCATTAAAGTAAGACTTTAGTCATAACATTGAAAATAACACCTTCCAAAGAGACATGTCATTAAATGGCTATCTCTAGTGGTTAACAAGGTGTTTCATTTAATTTAAAATCAGTATTACTTCAACAAGTGATCAATTTATAAAAATAACTTCTACAAGTTCTTTTACTAGTTTAGCTCATTTAAATCAACAGCAAAAATGTTCAGAATATGACTTTTTTTTTCAAGACAAGGTTTCTCTGTAGCTTTGGTGCCTGTCCTGGAACTAGCTCTTGTAGACCAGGCTGGCCTCGAACTCACAAAGATCCGCCTGCCTCTGCCTCCCAAGTGCTGGGATTAAAGGCGTGTGCCACCACTACCCGGCAAGTATGACTATTTTTTTTAAATATTTATTTATTCATTATGTATACAGTGTTCTGTCTGCATTTTTGCCTGCAGTACAGAAGAGGTACCAGATCTCATTATAGATGGTTGTGAGCCACCATGTGGTTGCTGGGAATTGAACTCAGGATCTCTGGAAGAGCAGTCAATGCTCTTAACCTCTGAGCCATCTCTCCAGCCCAAGTATGACTATTTTTAATAGGTGCCCTAACCTTAAAATTCAGAATCATCACTTTGGAAACACAGCTGTATGTGTTCATTTTCAACAAAATCCCATAAACTCAAGCAGTGCTTTATGTGGGTAAACACATTATACTGAACATACATTTCCATAAGCTAACAGAACTCAGCGGTCCAGTGTCTGTCTATGGCAGTAATGGCGGGTGCGTGTCCCCATCCTCTAAGGCACACCCACTCACTCATCACCAGGCAGTACTGGTCAGTACAAATTAAAGTCAACTGAGCACAGTCAGGGAGGGTGAATTCGCAGGATCATATGGAAACAAGATAGTAAGTTAGGCAAGGAATCAACAAGAATTTAATTTCCTACATTGCTGAATATTTTCAAAACTAGAGGAGATCTACATTATGCTTGAGATACACTGTTCCAGGTGCTCTTGCTCAGGAGATGGGGCACTCTCTTGAGATCCTTTCTAGGGTTTGGAAGATAGGTCCTCTAAATGAAATTATTTTGTTCAGTAATGTGTCACATAGGTAAGCTGAAAGAGCATGAACGACACGATATGATTGCTGTCAAAGTTCTGAGATCTGCCCTTGACATTCACACCCGACAGTCGCTATGTCTACACAGATGTAACCAAAGTTCATCACAGACATCTGCTAAACAGGACTGCAATAGCAAAGCATGATTTAACGACCACCAGAGCCAGTTAGTAGTAGATGGAATTCTCCCTACTATGCCACTCTTCCACAGGGGCCAACAGCTTAATAATATAAGGCTATCGTTTCCTATTTTTTGGATGAAAATGCAAGACAGAAGTAACACTGGCATAGGTGGCTTGTTAGTTCCTGCCCTCAAGAGCACACTCTGACCTTTGCTTTAGAAACAGCAACAATATAAATTAGTAGTAACAAATGCATTTGTAAGCCTGGGTACTGCAGGAAGAGTGAAAGGCTACACTGTGTTGCAGTACTCCACAAACCTATGAAACTATAAAACCAGAGCTCATTGTTAATGCTGTCTTTGTTACCAATGAGAAGGAAGAACACTGCCCCTTCCTGATTAGAACATGCCACTTGTGGAATGCCAGATGTCTCCAGTCATACCAGATCCTGAGGCTCTTGCTTGCATGTATCCTAAGTGTTTCTTTCCTAGAAGCTATCTAGATCAAATACTGGTAAGTATTTACTAATCTGAGAATTCCTTGCCATTTTCCTTTCCTTTTTACTCTTTTATTACTCTGAGTATAGATGATGTGTGTGCATGTGTGCCACAGTATGTGTTTTTTGACGTATCATATCATTCCTTCTCTCAAAGAAGAGAAAAATAATAAAGAGCAAAGTGTAAAAATAATAAAAATGCAAACTTATGTTCTCTGAAAAGTATCAAGTTACCAGGCAGCAGCTTTGTCTTGTATTCTCACTGACTGGACCTAGAGAGATTCAGTATTATTTCCCTGCCTTGAAACAACACTCTTTCTAACAAAACTGTAGTCTATTTCATACCTCAATTTGCTGCAAAATGTCTATGACCACATCTGGCACAGAAGGATCAGTATCCAGCTTGGCAGAACATAGCGAAAGCTGACGAATAAGGCTGCCCAGTTCCTTACACCGAGCAGGAACTGGGTGCTCTCCTCGGTCAGTAAACTGAGTGACAAACATCTGTAAGGCCCGGATGGCTCTTCGTTGAGCGGCTGCCAGCCTAGACATTGCCCACGACTGTCAACAAACAAGAAGCGAGAGGTTATTTCAGATTCTGACTTCCTAACACCACAGCAACCCTTAAAAACATCTGGAGTCCTAGCAATAAGGGACAGTAGCCTGAACTGACCATCTCCTGTGAGCAGACAAGACTTCCGATGGAGGAACTGGTACACTAACCCAGCCACATAACCTTCGACCTACTGTCTCTCCTACCTATGGGATGTGCTGGGGTAAGAGTGATGCAGAGATTGTGGGAGTGGCCAGTCAATAACTTGTTCAGCCTCAGACCCAAGCCGTAAGAGTGAGACCACCCCTGACACTGCCCAGAGCACCAGGACCCAGAAGCTGGATGGCCCAGAGACCTAGGATAGAACTAAGCACGACTGTCAATGTAATGATGCCTAACAATATTCCACTATACTCATAGATTGGTGCCTAGCCCAGCTGTCATCAGAGAGGCTTCATCCAGCAATTAATGGAAACAGATGTAGAATCCCATAGCCAAACATTTGGCCAAACTCAGGGAATCTTGCTGAAGAGAGGGAGGAAGGTCTATAGGAGCCAAAGGGATCAAGGACATCACAAGAAAACCCACAGAATCAAGTAACCTGGGCTCATAGGAGCTCACAGAGACTGAACTGACCACCAGGGAACCTGCATGAGACTGACGTAGGCCCTCTGAATGTATGTGACAGTGTGTAGCTTGGTCTTTTGTAGGATCCATAATAGTGGGAGCAGGGGCTGTCTTTGACTCTTTTGCTGTTTTTTGGACCCTAGTCTTCATATTGGGTAGCCTTGCCCAGCCTTAATACAAGGGAGGTGCTTAGTCTGACTGCAAACTTGATATGCCATATTTCGTTGATGTCTATAGGAGGTCTGCCTTTTTCTGAATCAAAATGGAGGAGAAGTAGAATTGGGGACAAAGAAGAAGTGGGGGGAAAGAGGCTGGGAGAAGAAGAGGGAGGGGAAACTATGGTCAGGATGTAAAATAAATAAATTTAAAAAAATATCTGGAGTCTATCTGCTATACAAAGTGCTCCCTGTTGTAAAAACCTTTCCCAATGAGAACAGAATTTAAAAACCTCAAGTTTGCCGAGTGGTGATAGCACACACCTTGAATCCCAGCACTCAGGAGGCAGAGGCAGGCAGATGGATCTCTGTGAGTTTGAGGCCAGCCTGGTCTACAGAGCAAGTTCCAGAACAGGCTCCAAAGCTATAAAGAAATCGTGTCTCAAAAAATTAAAAAAAAAATAATAAAAACAACTTCAAGTTCTCTAGAAACAGGATCTTTTCCTTCCTGTTGTCTGTGAAGGGACTCTGGCCAGCTCGAGCATGGTGAGCATGGCTCTGGCAGGACTTGCCCCTCTCCCCCATTCCTTCTGCCTCGCTAAAAATACTATTAAGTTATATTCCTAAAGCTAATCACCAAAGTCTACTCCATTATTTGGCCACTTTCTTCTCCTGAGGCTGACTACCAAGGTTCAGCTACCAAAGTAATGAAGTCCAGGAATCAAAAGCCCCCTTTGGTTCACCTAAATAACATGCCCAATTAAAATTAAGCACCTCATTCTAACACGGAGTTTCCCATTTTATCTTTATAACACTGCCATTTTCCTATGGGCCACGTCTGTCTCCTTTCTATCCAGAGGCAGTTCTTTGTCTTCCAGGACAAATATCCCTTTTCCCTCTTCCCTTGTTCCCTTTCCCTTCTCCATCATCCTCTATCTCCTGTCTTAGTCTCTTATTCCATGCCCTCTGTCTCTCTGAGGCAAATAAATATCCTTTGTGTTGAGAACTTGGTCTTGGGATCCTGAGTAGATACTTTCCTTTCAGTCTGTTGCTGTACCAGGAGTGACCATACAGTGACCTTTCTCTATACCAGGAGTGACCAAACAGTGACCCCTATACCAGGAGTGACCAAACAGTGACCTGTCTCTATACCAGGAGTGACCAAACAGTGACCTGTCTCTATACCAGGAGTGACCAAACAGTGACCTGTCTCTATACCAGGAGTGACCAAACAGTGACCTGTCGCTATACCAGGAGTGACCAAACAGTGACCTGTCGCTATACCAGGAGTGACCATACAGTGACCTGTCGCTATACCAGGAGTGACCATACAGTGACCTGTCTCTATACCAGGAGTGACCATACAGTGACCTGTATACCAGGAGTGACCAAACAGTGACCTGTCTCTATACCAGGAGTGACCATACAGTGACCTGTCCTATAACAGGAGTGACCATACGGTGACCTGTCTCTATACCAGGAGTGACCATACAGTGACCTGTCACTATACCAGGAGTGATCAAACAGTGGCCTGTCGCTATACCAGGAGTGACCTGTTTCAGATCCTTTTCCTTGGGAGGCAGTTCCACATTCAGAACACTTAGCAGCTTAGTCCCCAACAGATGTACATAAACACAGATAAAACACTGTAAAATGTACTCTATTAATAACCACTCATCAGAATTATAACATACCTTCTTAGTATGTTTAATTTTATGTGGACTCAATTTATCCAATTCTTCCTGGATTTCTTTTACCTGTTTTATGAAAAGGTGGAAATGAAATTTTTATACATATCCACTGATCTTTCTTACAGAAAAAAAAAGACCCATTTTGTCCAAATATAACCAAAGATTAACTTAAATCACTTAAAAATGAGAAAAGGCTTCTCATTCATTACCTACACTCCCAAAACACTGACTGGTTTCCAGTTCAAAATGGTTCATAGAGCTATCCTCAGGTCCCCAGTGTAAGAAGAACTGAACATGAGTAATAGATAGAAGGGCCAACTCACTAAGTCTTAAGTGCTACACTAAAGAGTTTTGCTTTCTGCTGGGTGTAGAGACACATATCTTTGATCTCAGCACTAGGGAGGCAGAAACAGGTGGCTATCTGAGTTCTAAGTCAGCCAGAGTTACACAGTAAGACGCATACACCATATATACACATACACACTGGGGGTGGGTTGGAAGGTTATCAGGCAACACTAAAGTCTTTAAGTAAAAATCTGACATGGTAGATTCATGTTCCAGAACAATCTCAGCTAGGAATATATAGTCCATGGTATAGCACCTGTCTAGAACAATCTCCGTGGCAATGGTGTAGAACAAGAACCAACATAGGATTCAAAAAGAATACACAAGACAATTTAACTATGGCATTTGCCTTTAAACAAATGAAAGTTTAGCTTTTGGTTCAAGCTATAAAAACCAACATGTAACTTGACCAGACAAGATTTGTAGTTTTATTAACAAATAAAAAGTTGCCAGGTGGTGGCGCACACCTTTAATCCCAGCACTTGAGAGGCAGAGGCAGGAGGAACTCTGTAAGTTCCAGGCCAGCTTGGTCTACAGAGCAAGTTGAAGGATAGCCAGAGCTAAACAGAGAAACCCTCCCTGGAAAACAAAAAAAAAAAATTAATGTTAAAATTTTAAAAATATCTATCACAGACACACACAGGAAAAAAAATTCAATGCTAATATTTCCTGAAAGACACGAACTAAAGAATAACCCATGTTATTTTCTTTTTTTTTTAACCTTGTTTTATTTTTTCCATTCAAAAACATAATTAAAGAAATAAAATTTTTACATTTCTTCCCCTTCTCCCGGTCCCCTCCCGCTACTTCCCAACCCCCTCATGTTATTTTCTAAGACAGATGGGAAGGTGTCTTTAAGACTCAGGTTCATATGTGCAAGCACTTTTTCAGAAGGAAAAAATGATTTTTAGTAGATTCAGTAATCTATAGCTCCAAAGTCAAAAGCAACAGTTTAAGGAGACTGATCATATGCACATTACACACACACACACACACACACACACCTGTCAAAAGAATATGAATTACTTGTCCATGAGTTTAGGGAATTAAGCCTGAAAATCCATTAGAATTTACGCAGGGCCTTTTGTGCTCATCTTTCTGTGACAGACAGAAAACTCCAAGTCCCTAAGAACAGCACATGCAGGCCACCAATTCCACCTCCCCAGCTTTTCCACACCTGTTGCTGAAGAACGTAGAGCATGCGAGCACAGCGCACAGCTTGTTCCTGTCTTCTCACTTGGATTCGATGCTCTTCGTCTGGATCCAAAACTTCTTCTAGTCTATCTGAAAGTATTTTCCCCACATTAGGTTAAAAATCACACAAAGAAACTTTAAGAACTTAATGGAGTAATAGCTGAAGACCCCGGGTCTTACTAAGAAAACAAAGAGGCTATGTTAGTGGACCTAACCTTCAGTAGCCAAGGCTGAGCCTGAGGGACAGCGGTGGACACAAGGGACGGAAGATGCTGAGGGAGAGCGGTGGACTGACCTAGGGACGGAAGATGCTGAGGGAGAGCGGTGGACTGACCTAGACACAAGGGACAGGAAGATGCTGGCAAGCTGTACTGCACACCAGAATTCACGGAGACAAATCCCACTGGACCTCACTTTGAAGCATTTCTTACTGTCTCAAAATTCCTTTACACTGAGCCAAAAGCCACAAAGCTTCCTCTATTTTCCAAAAAAAAAAAAATCTTTACTGAATTATTTTCATGCTAAGTGAGATTATTTTTACTTTCTTATCCTGAATCCAAATGAGAAATTCTTTCTCTAGCATATTAAGATAGAAGTGCTAAAATAATTTGAATGATTTTAAGTCTAAGTCTTCATCTATGTGCCAAGAAGCACACTCTTGTACACACTAACTGCCCAAATTTTTTAAAGATCAGCCAAAACCATTTCCAAAGACTGCCCAGCAGAAATACAATAGGAAATCCAATCTATACACTTCTTCTAGATCACTGTTTTCAAATATATTTACACAAATTCCTCTATAAAACTCTTATCAGACAATTTGATAGAAGTAATACTTGCAAGTGTAAGTATATTCTGAATTTAATTTTCTCAATAAAATGTTACACATGAGAGAGGGATGCTGTGGGATGATTTTTTTGTACACTGTAAAGATTTGTTACTCGTACTGGTTTAATAAAACGCTAACTGGCCAGTAGCCAGGCAGGAAGTATAGTTGGGTCAACCAGACAAAGAGAATTCTGGGAAGAGGAAAGGCCAGATGCAGTTGCCACCCAGATGCAGAGGAAGCAAGATGAGAATGCCTCATTGAGAAAAGCTACCAAACCATGTGGCTAAACATAGACAACAATCTGGGTTGATTTAAGTTGTAAGAGCTAGTTAATAATAAGCCTGAGCTAACAGGCCAAACAGTTTATAGTTAATATAAGCCTCTCTGTGTTTCTTTAGGACTGAATAGCTGCAGGACAGGGCATGTAGTGCAGTCTGGCAGTACAACACTCACCAAGTATGCATGGGTTTAAGTTTTAGCACCAGATTTTAAAAAAGAGAGTCAATCAAGAACAATAAGGCAATTAGGCTGCTAAGAAGGGCAAAACTTTGAAGCCAGAAGTTGCACATACAAGTAAGAGTCACAGGGGAAACTTGAGGCTAAATTATTGCTGCCTCTATTTGGTTACACAGTAGGGAGAAAATGCATGTTCAAATACCTGTAAGAACAGAAACAGGAACTGCTTTAGGCAAGGCTTTAACTCCACCTTGAAGGTGATTCAACACACCCAGTTGGGCTTGGGAAGCACAGCTACTGAATGCAAAAACTGAAGCTACGATTCACGGGTCTTTTAGTCATCCGCCCCAGTCGGACATCGTGATTATAGTTATCAAGTACTGATGATCCATTAAAAAAATTTACATAAACACCTTTAATCCCAGCACTTAGGAGGCAGAGGCAGGCGGATCTCTGTGAGTTCAAGGCCAGCCTGGTCTACAATAGCTAGTTCCAGGACAGGCTCCAAGGCCACAGAGAAACCCTGTCTCGAAAAAACCAAAAAAAAAAAAAAAAATTTACATAAACAAAGTAAACCAGGCCAGCTTCCAAAGCTCAGTTCTAAAGGTCCTGGACTTAGGCCAGATCACCAGAGCAGGAGACCTGGGAGATTTGTTCCCTGGTAGCCTAGCTTCTACTTAAAGTATGTGGTGGGATCATGCCACAGACTGATACTAATGGATATCATGACACAAACCCAATACTTCTGGGGTGTTCTGTGGTGATGTTCTGGCCCACCATGATGCTCAATCATACAACATGCTCTATAGGAAGACTGGCTGTGTGTTTGTAAGTTGGTTTTCTCAGGCAGCTGCATTTTTCTGTTTTAGATGTTGCTGGTCTGCAACAGGTGACAGCTTCTTTGTAGCTGGTTCAGAGAAACTAGGAGATGAATTTGTACCCAGCCTTAGTACATCTCTTTTCAGGCCTTTGTCTCCTATCTAGCCACACCTCAGCGTGTAGTTTTATCTTGTGTCAACCAACAGGTACTTTAAAAGGTATTTACACTTTTTCCTAACACACATTTATATGTTCACATTTTACTTAAATTTTAAATGCAACATAAAATTTTAGACTATGTATTATCATAGCCCAATAGCTTCTTTTGCTACACAACTCCTTGTGCTCCAGCCAAAGAGTTGGGCTTGACATCCTACTTGTTGGCTGTAGTAACCCTATTCTCTACTCCTGAATCTACTACTTCCCAAATAAATGCAAGGACCCTGAGATTACTGATTTCTGTGAAAATAGTATGATTATACTTCTTCCCTTCTACCCTATGGTCAGATATGAAGTGGGTTTATCTATAATACACATATTCTATGGTCTTTTAAAGCAACTTAAACATAATTTTGCCAGAAGCACTTCAGTATTAACAAAGCAAATATCAAAGAATGCTTTGTACACAGGTATTAGGAGATGCAAGGTCAGGAGAGGGAATGGGCAGGGCCAACTCAAAGAAAGGAGACCCAGGTCCAGGTCAGTCTCCAAGCCTAACTTTCCTATAGTGGTTGAACCAACCAGCTCACAGCAGAACTTGGTAGTGTGTGTGTGTTGGGGGAGGGTTCCCCTAAATGAATGCATCTGAATTATTCTATACCATATCTCATCAAATGATGAATCAGTTTTTCTCACCTTTTTTAGTTACTGCTTCTATTTTATGGATACAACTGCTCAATTCCTTTTGGAGTCGCTGAATTTCTAGCAGGCTTTTCTGTTCCCACAGGTTTTTGTGCTCCTCAATCCTGGGTTGTGGCTGAAGTCCTGGATCATGGGTAGGTGGTGAATTTGGCACAGTCAGATCTGATCGTCCTGGATGAGATGTGTAGATATAAACTTTGGCACCTGAGCTGGAAATGTCTACTTTGGATGGCTGGTGGCTGCAATGACAGACATCCTGACTCTTCGAGTCCTTCCTTTCCACCCTGGCATGTACACATTTGTGAGAGCTATGGGGCTGGCTTCTGAGATGATCTTTCATGTGTTCTTCAAACTGTCTTCGTTTTACATCTCTTTTGGCTAGGTGAACAGCATAGCTAAGCCTCTCTTCTGATATGACAGAAAATGAGACAGAGCTGCTTAGATCATGTCCAGCTCTAATATCCACGTCTTTACAATGATACAATTCATTATAGGAGTGTTTCAGTTTTTCAATTTTAATTGCATGTGGACATGCGTATAGGACTGCCAAGTTGCTGGGATGTGTAGGAACATTCCTATTAAACTGTAGCTGGTTCTTTAAGAAATAAACAAAAGTAAGCTCACATTAGAAAGATAACATATTGCACAGTTTACACACACATTCCAGTTTCTAGTATTTTGCCCAGAAGATTATCTGTATGTAAAGATATTTGTCTAGTGTGCCCATAGAACCAATCACCTGCATAAATGAAATACAGGGTTCTGTACTAAGTCACCTAGTGCTGCAGTAATAGTCTTCTACCTGCTAACAGCATACTTGTCCTCTTGTAAAGGCTGTCCTATAGTGTTTCATGCAGCAACCAGTAAGTTCTTCAACTCCCAACCACAGATCTGTCCTGTTTCAGGATGTCAATGTCTAGCAAGTCACAAAGACCCTGGTTTAGAGTTTTCCTAAAAAAAAAAAAAAGCCTCACAGGCAAACACCACACAGCCCAGGTCCCCCCAAGATTCTCATCTGGTCATTAGACACATTTTTATTCTGTGCCCATATAAGCACCTGGTTCTAAACAGTCCAGTTACCCAGGCTTACACAGACTGAAGTTCTTACCAGATTTCATCGTCTAGAGAAACCTTATGATGTTCTACATTTAAACATAAACATGCTTCCACATCCCTGATGGTTTTTAAGACTACTTTCACAGCTGCATCTTCTAGTCTTCAAAAACCAGACTTTCAAACTAAGCTACAACTCTTAGATTGTTCTAGTTTTTCCACTAACAGGTCCATTATGAGTACAGATATGTATTTAGGATTTTGTTTTATCTTGTTTTCCTTCTTTTACATTCTTTTCTTATGTTAAGTAATGTGATCTAGGATTACCAGACCAAGAGAAATATTTTATGACTTTAAAACACAAGAAGGCCTACCTATGAAAGACAAATAAGAGAATCCATGCTGCTGAATTCAGTGGACCCACTCTCAAGATACCTTCATTGGGAAATCTCCCCAACACTCACAATAAATTTTGTAGTCTTAAGTGAGATAATAGTACAATTAAGTAAGAGAGTTCAATTTTAAAGTGTTCTGAAATATTTAAAACAGAAGCATCAATGTTTGTAGCTTCCTTTGGTATGCTTATATACAAACCTTAGAGACAGATGGTTGAGCAGACAGAAAGCAGAGCAAATAATTACATGCATATAAAACTTCAGGAACTTTTTTGGGGGAGGTGGGTGATAAAGGAAGAGCAGGAACAATTCACTAAGTAGAAAATAACAACAACAACAAAAACCTGAAAGGAGCACAGATTAAAAAAAAAAAGGTTAATAAAAATCTGTAACCTTATTTGGTTAGTCTTTCCTCTTAACATAATCCAACACCCCAAGAATTTGATATCCACACTGGGAGGAGCGGAAAATTGATGAAGTCCTCTTTCATGTGTAAGCAGGAAAAGTCTTTTAAACCATGACTCAAAATCCATGCTTAATAAAAGGATCTCTGGCATGATAGAAAATGAAATGATAAACAGATGGTAAATTCGATTATCTTTAAAGAAATTTCGTAGCTGGGCAGTGGTCACACACTCCTTTAATCCCAGCACTTAGGAGGTAGCGGCAGGTAGATCTCTGAATTCGAGGTCAGCCTGGTCCACAGAGAGAATTCCAGAACAGCCAGGGGTACACAGAGAAACCCTGTCTCAAACAAAAAAACAAGAACAAAAAAAATTTTATTTTAAAATGCCTCCCTGGTTAAGAACTGACAAATATACAAGCACACAAATAAAAAGCCCCAACAAACAAAGACAAAGAACTGAAAAACTAGAAGAAAATACTATTTGCAGGTACAAAGGGCTCCTTAGCTAAGGTTAAAAAGGAAACCACAGTGAGCTGGAGAGATGGCTCAGCAGTCAAGTGTGCTTAGTGCTCTTGCAGGGGACCTAAATTCCGTTCCCAGCACCTACATTTGGTTCATAACACCTGTAACTCCAGTTTGAGGTGATCCAACACCCTCTTCTAGTTTCCTCAGACACCTATACATACATGGTGCATATAAACTCACACAGACACACACACACACACACACACACACACACAGACACATCAAACAGGAAGAAAAGTGAGAAACCATAGGAAATGGGAAAGGCAGAGGAGAGGAGTAAAAGGAAAGGAAACAACTCTGAAATATCTGTGTGTGTGGGGGGTGTTCAACCTGGGCCAGAGAGACACCTCAACAGTAAAGAGCTTGGGTTCTTGAAGAAAACCAAAGTTCGATTCCTAGCACCCACGTCAAGCGGCTCACAGCTACCTGTGACACCAGCTCCAGGGGACTCTAAGCTTCTGACCTCAACAGGCACCTACACTCATGTGCACATATCCATATACAAACCTACGTACATACACATAATTTAAAAAATCTTTTTAAAATGTTCGGCCTTATAAAAAGATAGTAAAATTCCATAAAATAAGAGTACAACACTACATGCTTTTGCTAAGGCTATGGTAAAACATTATCATAGAGTAATACACATAAATTCACATAGGCACACACACATACACATTTAAAAAAGCACAGGAAATGGGAAAGACAGAAGAGCTGAAAGAGAGAAGAGAGAGGGATGGGAGATGGGAGAGAGGAAACAAGAGAGAATGTGTAATAGGCATAGACACACTCCTTTCTGGGGTAACTTGGTAATATTAGCTACTTTTGACCCAGCAGTCTAGTATCCCTTCTGGGATGGGATACTGTGGTAGTTTAAATGTATTGGGCCCCATAATCTCATAGGGAGTGGCTTGTTGGAGGAAGTATGTCACTGTGGGGGTGGACTTTGAGGTTTCCTATGCTCAGGATACCACCCACTGTTTCAGTCAATTTCCTGTTGCCAACAAGATGTATGACTCTCAGCGACCATCTGCCTGCACGCTGTCATGCTCCTGCCATCATGATAATGAACTGAACCTCTGAAACTGTAAGCGAGACACCCCAATTAAATGTTTTTCTTTATAAGAGTTACCGTGGTCATGGTGTTTCTTCACAGCAATGAAAACCCTAACTAAGACAGATACCATTCAGATGTACTACCAACAATACACATATAAAGGCTTACTTACTATTATATGGTTTGTAATTGCCAATTACTGAAATCAACCTACAAGTCTACGGAGAGCTGACCATGGAATAAATTTTGGGACAACTGCAGAATATTGTGCTAGGAAAGTAA
This sequence comes from Ondatra zibethicus, assembly GCA_004026605.1. NCBI lineage: Eukaryota > Metazoa > Chordata > Mammalia > Rodentia > Cricetidae > Ondatra > Ondatra zibethicus. The sequence goes on from PVIU01000948.1 coordinate 153,509, forward strand.
GACATGAGGATGTCTCTAGAAACAGCTCTAGGATCTGGTGTGGGGGATTTCTTAGGGAAAAAAAGGAGGAAAAGAGTGGCTGTAATGTCAAGAAAAGAAGATGCCATAAGAATATGTGCACGTGGGCTGGAGAGGTGGCTCAGAGGTTAAGAGCACTGGCTGCTCTTCCAGAGGTCCTGAGTTCAATTCCCAGCAACCACATGGTGGCTCACAGACATCTGTAATGAGATCTGGTGCCCTCTTCTGGCCAGCAAGCACACAGACATACAGAACACTGTATACATAATAAATAAATAAATCTTTAAAAAAAAAAAAGAATATGTGCATGCATCTGGTCCTTAGGACAGAAATAAAATGACAAAGAAAAATGGGGGTTAATTAGATAAGTTATCCGTAGGATGTGAATGGAAGCAGGATAGAAAGAACAAAAGACAATACTTCCCTGGGCATATCTGTCTGCACAGGTTTGTATTGGAACCATGTGAATGCATGTTAGTGTTTCACATACACAAGGGAGGGAGGAGTAGGAGGATACAGCTCCATAAAAATAATGGAAAACCCTAAAAAGGAATACCAACAAAAAATAGTGAACCAAACCAACCACACTAAAAAATGAGAGTGGAAGAAAAAAATTTAACCTGTTACTTTTGAACATAGCATTTGAACTATCTATCCATCATTAGGGTTAGACACACAAGTACTTTAAGCAAGTACTAAACTCTCTGCTTCTCACATACCTGAAGACTGAGCAATTAAATAGCTATTTGTAAATAAGGGGTACCAGGCTTCACACTGTAGCCTGGAGGGGGGTTTCAGAGCCCTCTTCTGGCCTCTAAAAGTGCACACACGTGTGCACATACACTCAGACACACACATAAGTTTTTTCCTTTAAGTTATTTTCTTACATGTGATAATGGCACAATTAGGTAAGAGAGTTCAGAGTGTTCTGAAATAATTGAAACGGAAGCATCAATGTTTGTAGCTTCCTTTGGTATGCTTATACACAAACCTTAGAGACAGATGGTTGAGCAGACGAAAACAGAGCAAATTATTAAAAACTGCTGAATCTAGAAAATGGTGTCAAAATGTTCAATGTCTTAATTTTCAACTTTTCTTTATGTTTAAAATAAAATGTTTTATAATAAATATCAGGAGGAAAACAGCAGAAGAACCTGAGGCTGAAGATTCCTGGGGTCACTCCTTCCATCTAGTTGGATACTGGATGCTAGATGAACACAGGTAGAAGCTGGCTGGCTTGGTCCCATCACATCAGGTGATGAAGAACATCAGTGACCACCGAGTCTTCAGGCAAATCTTTCTTAAATGAAACATGTCTAAAGTTAAACAATCTTCAAACACCAGATTAAGCAACCCACAATCCCATGCTTATATAGCAGCACTCCAGAGTGAACCCACAGTCACCTCATGCAAGAATGACTGCTTAGAAAGAGGTCTGCTTTTATATTTATAAAAGCAACCACTTTTGAAATTCTCATTTTCAAAAGAATAGGGAGCTACTATTTTAATGATAATCCCTCAGGCCATTTTCATTTCAAATCCCAAGGGTCTACAGTAAGACATTAGTTCTGTTATGATAAACTATTGCTGTGACCAGATAGTTTCATAGACATGCTCTACATGCATAAATCCTAATGACTCATCAAATGAGCAGAATGTATTTCTCTATTATGTAACTCAGATAAAATTCTGAGCGATTCTAAATAGAGCTTGGATTTAACCAGCTGAACGGGCTCTCTGTGTTTAGCTCCCTCATTATCTGCACCCTGTATACATTCGCAGTGAGCCCACAGCTACTGAAGAATCTAGGAAGTTATAAGAACCCCACCCTCATCCTTCTTTCTATTCTAAAGATTCTTAATATACTTGAACGGTCTTGTCACTCAAGGGTTAACCATGTCCTCACACTTAGTTATTTACCTATTTCAAGGTCTGCGTCTCAGCTTTCCAGCTAGACAAGGCTCCTTGAGACTCGAGGGCCTTGACACTGCTTTATTTCCCACAATCAGTACTTGAACATAGTCAACAATTTAACTCAACATGGTTGTATTGAACAATTTTCTGAGAAACTCTAAGTTTGAAATACACTGGAGAATTTGTTCTCTCAAAAAATCCTATAGCAGTAAGTCAACTGGAAAATTCAAGGTTAAGAGGGAAAAAAAAAACTAGCTTAAATTTTAAAAAAATAAATCCGAAGTTTACAGACTGGATCCTCTTAAAGGCAGATGCATTTGTAGGAACGTAAAGATAACTGTACACGATTCCGTTTCTAAGACTACAGAGATATGATCCAAGAGGCAGATGGGAGGCACATGAGCAAGACAATGCCAACTGGCCTGCCGGCGTTATAGGGTTGAGCTGAAGCCACAGAACAAGCTGCAGAGTTGGGGCTGTACACCTCCTCAATCACACACACATTCATGCACAAGTCCGGGGACACCCACCCCACACCATTCCCTATACAAAGTCCTGGGATAGCCCTCTCCTTGTGATGCATTCCCCATCTTTCCAGGAGTCTCCCAGTTAGTTTCCCTGCACACCCCATGAGTGACACTGCCACAAAGTATCTCTCCAGGAACCCTGAGGTCCCTAAACTAACCTGTTCCTTCACTTATACTCAAGATAAGCTTCCCCAACCTCTTCCCTCCCAGAATCCCAGGACAACTTCCAATTTGCTTTCTGCATAGCTATTGGAAGGTGCCCCTCAATTCACCCTCCCTCCTCTCTCCCAAATCATTCGCTCTCACTATAGCTTCATGGGCTACTCCCACGGCTCTGCCCCCATTCCCCTGCAGATTATCTCTGAAATGGCCGGGGCCTGTTTCCTCCCTTGAAACTGAGGGCACAGGTGTTCTCATTGCCAATACTCTGGGAATATTCTCATAGGTTATTTCCTCCCCCACAGACCTTGGACTGCCCCACATCCTGGCACCAAGCTCACGGGTATAAGACATCCCCACAGTCTGGCCCCTCCCTGAAAGTCCCAGGATCCCTCTACTCCCTGTTTCCTCCCCTGATGCCCTTCCTCCCTCAGTGGACGGTCTCCTAACCACTGTCAGGTCAGAGACACCGCTATTTGTCTCCTCTCCAGGGGAGCCAGTCATCCACACTGCAGCAGGTACACATCCAACCACGGGAACCCCAACAGCTGCAAGCATCCCCTGATGAAATGCTCCCCTCCCTACCTCAGGAACTGTCCCACTGTGTCTCCTCCACAGATCAGAGACACTTTCAGAGCCTGCTTCCATCTCAAGTTTAGGAACTCTGACAGCAGTGGACAAATCAGTTATTAGTCTTCTTTGCCATGCCCCCGAGCTTTCTCCACAGGCACTATCCACTACCCTGCAAGGCCCAAAGAGCCCAGAAGCTGGGGGCTCTCCCACAGTTGTGGCAATTCTAGTAGCTACAGGCATCGAGGCAGACTGTCTTCTTTGTAAACCCTCAGCTAGTGTCTCATCCCCCGTGGCCTCAGGGAGCCCGACAGCCACAGATATCCCTGTAGGTGGCCTGCCTTCTGCTGACTCTGAGACTCTCCTAGAGTTAATAAGCTCCCACACAGAACTAGATGTCCTGGGAGCCATGCCCACACCAGCAGGGGATACCTCCGCAGTCACAGGTATACCTACACTCCTTCCTGACAAGCCTGAAAAACCTCTAGAACCAGCCTCTACCTCCAGAGAACCAGGTATCTCAGGAGCCATAGGAACCCCAACAGCTTGTCTCCTTCCCCGTGAACCTGAGAGAGGCCCAGACTCAGCACCCTCCACTATAGATAAGCACTCAGGAGCCACGGGCCTCCCAAAGGCAGCATGAGCCCTTTCCTGCAGGTTCAAGGCATCTGCAGAGCTGCTTTCCTGACACACCCACAAGGCATCAGGTATACCCAGAGTTGAGGGTACTCTTTCTGGGGCACACTTGTGTTTTGGCATCACAACTGTCTCAAACACCCCCACAGCACGCCCCCTCCCACACGGACATGAGAGAGCTCCACAGCTGGCATCCTGATCCATAGCCCCAGCTATCCCTAAAGCTGTAGGCTCCTGAGCCTCTTGCTCTCTCATCACCTGCTTTCTTTCCCACAGGCTTAGGAGACTCTCACTGTGTGTCTCTTCCATAACTGGCCCTGGTAATGCCTCAGCCAGACGAGTCCCCAGAGCTTGCTGCCTCTCCCACAGGCCCGAAACATCATAGCTGGTTTCTTCTCCCCTGACTCCTGACACCACCACAGTCTGCAAGCCCGGCAGCTGGCCTGTTCCCCATAGTCCTGGAACACTCGCATCATCTGCCTCCTTTCCCAAAGCCCTGGGTGCTCCCATTGCCTGTTCTATACCCCACAGGCCCTGGGCACCTCGAGAACCCGCCTCTTGCTCCTCAGAAGCAGACAGCTCTACAGCCTGTGCAGTTCCCCATGACCCTGGGTCACCTCCACATCTAGCTCCCTGTACTCTAGCACAAGGCACTCCTACAGACTGTCCCATGGCCCTCAGGCCAGGAATACCCCTAGAACCTATATCCTCTATCTCTTGTCTCCTTTGCCACAACCCTGTGGCTCCCTGGGAGGGAGTTTCATCTTCCACGGTCCTGGGTAAGACCATCAAGGCATCAGGGGGCCCTACAATTTGCCCCCTTTCCCATAACATAGGCCCATATACAGCTTCTTCTGCCAGAGTCCCAGAAACCTGCACAGACTGCCCTCCCCGACGTACACCCCCACATTCCATCACTTCTCCAGCTCTGGAGGTTTTCACAGCCTCAGACCATCCTATGGCCACAGGTACCCCCACAGTCTGTCTTTCTTTCCAAAGACCCGAGGCAGCGCGGCCTATCTTCTCCACTACTCCAGGTCCAGCCACAGCAGGAGGCGTCTTTCCAGCTTGTCCCTGCCCACAGAAGATGAAGGGTCTCTCACAACCTGCCCCTATTTCCCTAGCTGAGGGTAGTCCTGAGGCCTGGGGGAATGCCCTAGTATGTCCTCTCACCCAGGGTCCTGTGACACCATCTCGGCTGGTCTCTATCCAGGAAGCTCTCCCAGGAACACCCTTTTCGACTGGCCCCTCTCCCGCAGGAACAGGATGGAGTTCCACTCTGCTTCCTTCCCAGCATCCTGAAGCTACCCTCATAGCCTGTACCTTCAACCACAGTTCCAGGATGCTCTCGTGGCCAAGTGTTCCTGGTCGACCTTTTCTCTCACAGCCTGGTGGACTACTATCTTCTGGCTCCGCCTGTCCAGATCTAGTCACCCACACAGACCCAGCAGGCCCAATCACCTCTGGCTCGCCCACAGCCCCGTTCACCCACACTGCTCCGGGGTTCATTGCTGCCTCAACCGAGCCTGCAGTCCTAGGTGTCCCAAAGGCCTTGTTCACCCCAGGGGGAACCGCGGGCTCCGTAGCTCGTCTCCTCCCCAAAGGCTGCTGACCATCCTGCAACCTCCCCATGCTAACGCAGCGCATCCGCTGTACTGAAGACCTAGCCCGGCGCCTTCCTACATAGCCTCGGGACATCCTTGCACCCCACCTCCTTGCCCACAGGGGTCGAACACCCCGCCGCGACCTGCCGGCCACCACACTTCGAGCCGGCATCTTTGCTGCTACAGTACACCTGCGCCGTTCCAGCAAGGGCCCCGTGGCCCACCGCCGGGTTCGCAGCTCCGGGACAATTCCTTTCCCCAACGCAACCTCGGGCACGCTGTCTTTGCACCTGTTCCCCTAGACAGCGTGCCCCGCACACGCACTCACAACACTCGGGTTCGGCCCTCGCCGCCTTTCTGCCTCCTAGCTCTCGCCGTGCCCCCGCCCAGTCCCGGACACCGCCCCCCGCCCCGGCCCCCCTAAAGCCTGACAAATGGAAAGGTAACTGGAGGGGCGGAGCTGCAAGACAAGCCCGGGACAAGGACTCCCCTCACTTGTCCCCTCTGCCTAATGCAGGTTCCCAGAATTCCCCCAGCTCGGGCCCGAGCCCACCTGGCCTAGGCGAGGCGCGGCGACCAGGAGATGGACAGGCAACCAGAAGCTAGGCCTCGCTTCCGGCCTCTCGCCCAGTCGCCATGGCAACAGGCGCGGGGCCGCTTGGGAACCGTTGAGCTTCCTGAGCCATACGAGGAGCAAGGTGTTGTACTGCAACGGGTTTTGTAGTCACTGTATATGAGGCCAGGATGGGGACCAGACCAGGTCAGAAGTCTAAATGTCGGAAGGGAGCTGGCGCCAAAAAGAAACTCCAGCAGACCAAAACGACTGTTCTGCCGAGTTATGACCATCCGAGGCTCCCGTAGCATGGTGCAGCTCCAGTGATACCTCCCACCGGGAAACTTGTCCACGCCCTACTTGGGCCCCGCCTTGAGATGGCAGGACCCCAGAGCGCCTCCCAGGCAACTCTCTAGACTGAACCCATGGCCACCTATAAGGAGGTGAGCGTGTCCGGCTTCGAGGAGTTCGAACGGGCTTTGAAGGATCACCAGGGCAAGACCATTTTCGCCTACTTCAGCGGTTCTAAGGATGCCGAAGGGAAGAGCTGGTGTCCGGACTGCGTGGAAGGTGAGACCGAGGCTGAGGGTTGCTGCACCGCCTAAGTGTTGGGAAGAAGGCCCCGACTAAAGCCAGAAAGTGGGATCATAGGGGCAAAGATGAAGATCTTAGTCCCGTAGACCTGCAGAAGAGTATGAGCTGCCCCCTTGTCTCTCATTAGGTCCTTATTCGCTCCACCCAAGGGTGGCCCTCATTTTTATCATGAACTCGGATTTTGGAACCTGATTCTTTAAAATTCTCAGCCCCCAAATGATTAGTGTTCTGCAGGACTGATGAGTTGGTCGTTACATTAGCAAGTACGTATGCTTTTTGATGTTCTGGGTGTGTCTTAGGACAGTCAGGACTAGGACTTAGTGATTCTCGAGTCCAGAAAAGAGCACCTGACTTTAACATCCTCATTCTTACTGGAGATTAAAGTCTACTAAGACTGGGGAGAGGAGAAAGGAAGCGGGGGCAGGGCAAGAGCTATCGCAGTTGATGTGTAATCAATTTAACTTTTTTAAAAAGCTGAGCCAGTCGTTCGAGAGGGGCTGAAGCATGTTGCCGAAGACTGTGTGTTCATCTACTGCCAAGTAGGAGACAGATCTTCGTAAGTAGTCCAGACATGGACTAGTTCTTAAAAACTTGGTGGAAAGGACCTCAGATATTTGTTCAGGCTCTGTGTTTTAGGTAATGTCGGATAAGCCAAACAATTAGAATTACTGAATTCAAATGTAATGCTTATGTTCAGCCACATAGTATTAATGAATTTGGTCTGGAATAAGTTCAGAACGCTATTGACTTTACATTTGTATTTTATCTTACCCACACTTTAAATGTAAACTTTGTAGAGGATACTAAGTTGCAGTCCTCAAAATGCTTAAACATTCTCAAAAGCAATGATTACTAATACACTACATATAGATCCATGGCTGAGTAAAGTGTAATAAACCAAGTGGTAATTTTCATGATCCCTTCCTTTTGGAATAGCTGGAAAGACCCAAATAATGACTTCAGACAAAAACTGAAATTAACCGCAGTGCCTACACTACTTAAATATGGAACGGTGAGTATCTATCTACCTTTATGTTGTGGCTATGATGTAGTTAAAGCTCAAGTTGTTTTAGATTCATGTTTGAAGAAATCCTGACATTTAACTTCCAACATCCTCACATTGTTGTTCAGAGTGCATCAGAAGCACAAGTTGGTGCCCATTCCCCTGCCAGTCCCAATGAACTATTAAGAATGCAAAAGATAGTGGTTAGGGAGCATTTTCTAGCCACTTTTAAGATTCTTTGTTCAGCAGAGAGCTGACTCATTCCTGAAAGCACCCGTGCCAATGTTTTCTGACTCTGTTTTTGAGGTTTAAGAGGGCTCCCCCTTTATTTCAGCCCTGGATCCTAAATTAAAGAGTCAAGAGGAGATGGCACTGGGCTTGCCGTCTCTTGTTTTCAGTCTGTAGGGCTTCCTGGTATGGAATTTTAAGGCCCTTCAGGCCAAGTATTTTAATGATTCATCTTAAGACAAGTATCTTAACTATTTCATAAAGCTTTTTATTTATTTATTTAGGTTTTTCGAGACAGGGTTTCTCTGTGGCTTTGGAGCCTGCCTTGGAACTAGCTCTCATAGACCAGGCTGGTCTCGAACTCACAGAGATCCGCCTGCCTCTGCCTCCCGAGTGCTGGGATTAAAGGCGTGCGCCACCACCGCCTGGCTCATAAAGCTTTTTATAACTAGCTGATAGTTTCATTAGTTTTGTTGTTGTTGTTTCTTGAGATAGGGTTTCTTTGTGTAGCCCCAGCTGTTCTGTAACTCAGTCTGTAGACTACGCTGTTCTCAAACTCAGAGATATGTCTGTCTCTGCCTCCTGAGTATGGGGATTAAAGGCATGCACCAACAGGCTTGGCTAGCTGATAGTTTCTGATGACAATATTTCTATGTTCAAAAATGTCCTTCAAAGTAGAATTCACTCCATTCCTAGTAACATTTCATAGTAGTGGTTAAAACTCAACCATTCTTTTTTTTTTACAGCCTCAAAAACTTGTGGAATCTGAGTGTCTTCAGGCCAACCTCCTGGAAATGATATTCTCTGAAGATTAAGATTTGATGATAGCACTGGGTGGTGGTAGAGCACACTTTTGAGCCCAGCATTTGGGAGACAGAGACAGGTAGATTGGTGATTTCAAGGCCAGCCTGGTCTACAGAGCTGGTTCCAGGACAGCCAGAGCTACACAGAGAGACCCTGTCTCAAAAAAAGGAAAAGAAAAACTGATGATCACAATTGTGTCTTGATTTCCTGGTGTGCTTAAAAGAATTGATTGAATTGATCAGTGTATGTCTAAACAATAAAGAATTAAAACACAAACCTCCAGTTAGCTTTGTAACACATGGCTATCTAAAAGATTTGAGTTAAATAGGTCTTTAGTATGTCAGTAGTAGCTCAAAGGAAATACTGAAGATAAAAAGTAACTTACTAACTCCCAAATCTGCAGCTGTTAGGATCTGTTACTTTAAATTCTGTGTATTTGCAAAACCATTTTGTGCCTTTGAAATGCAGAACTTCACTAAACCATTTAGGGAAGATACATGGAAGGAATGTATACTCTTAATTTGGGCAGTTTTGTTTCACAACTGTCTAAAAATGTGATTCTCTTGGAGACAGGCTGGTTCTCTTAGCCACAGGCAAGTTATTGTCTAAATCTCAATTTCTTCAAAAGAGAATTATGTCAGGCATAGTGATACACACCTGTTATCTTATTACTTTAGAAGCTAAAGCAATCACAATCACAAGGGGTGAACTACATACAGGACCAGACTTTGTTGCAAATGAAAAGCCTAACTATTGTTCTACAAATAAAAGAATAATGTGGACTGCAGAGGTCTTTCAGTGATTAAGAGCACTCACTGGGGGAGTCCCAGAACCCACATGGCAGCTCAAACTGTCTATAACTTCCAAGTCCAGGGGATCTGGACTCTTCTGGCTTTTGAGAGAACCAGGCATGCAAGTGGTATAGACATACATTGTGTAGGTAAAACATTCACACACATAAAATAATTTTTTAAAAAAAGTAGCATGTGAGCCAGGCCTAATAGCTATCTCTAAGCCCAGTACTCTGGAGATTGAGGTAGAAGGATCACAGATTCCAAGGCAGCCTGGGCTACAAAGTGAGACCCTGACACAGAGAAAAAATAAGGGCTAGAGAGATGGCTCAGTGGTTAACAGTACTTGCTGCTCTTGCAGAGGATTCAGGTTTGGTTCCTAGCACCACATGGTGACTCACAACCACCTTCAACTTCATTCTGGGGGATATGATGTTCTCTTCTACTGGCCTCCTTGGGCACTAGGCACATTGTGGTGCACATACATGCAAACAATTCACACAGACACATAAAGATATTTTGAAACATATTAAAAGAAGCTTTTTAAGGCAGTGCCTACTTGTGGTACTTATCAAATAAGTGCTAACTTTTTCAAAGAAAGGTGTTTGAGGCTCATACCTTTAAGAACAAGAATACAATTAGTCATTAACTACCAGTCTTTCCCTGCCACTAGAGGTCAGCTATCTTAAAAAGCGGGGAGCAACTGAGTATGTCCTCTCCTGTAGACAGGAATCTTCATGTAGTTCCTGACTGCAGTCTCCTCTCTCCTGAGACGAGGGGTGGAGCAGCTGATCTCAGTACCCCTGTATGTCGCACCCATGTTCTTAAACTGCTCTATAGCACCCAACATTTACATTCTTATTCACTTGGTTCTGTTAAATGCAATTGAAATTTACAAATCCCCAGGGAAATCGAAGTAGAACAATTCTGGTTTAACAGAAATAATCTATTAACAATATAAAGTTTGCTGGTCAAAAATGATACTAACGGTTCTGAGTGCTACCATAATGAAGGTGGGCAGGAAGAACCTTCTTTTATCGGTACTGTACATAGCAATACATTATATACATGTCCTAAGAGCCTGGTCCATCCCAGCTCTTCATTTTCCTGCTGTGTTATTCTGCTGTTGCTGCTCTGCCAATGCTTGCTGAAGACGCATCCGCTTCCGGGAATAGTGCTGCCAGTGTAGAATCTGCTGTTCGTCAATGAATTTCGCACACTGAGCATTCACCAGCTCCTTTCGAAAGTGTTCATATTGGAGCAGTTCTAGCATGTGTAAACACTGAGGGTACCTGGGTTTAAGTTCATAAGTTAATTATCAACATAATTTAAGGCATCCCAAGTTCCAATTCAGATACTCCCCTAAAAATGATCTTAAGCCTACCATTTCTATTAATATAGTACCTTTGGCAATGTCACTCCCACCATGTTATTTCAGAACATGCAAAATTAAAGTTCAAAAGCCTTAAGTAACTTGCCCAAGACCATACAACCCAGCAAACTGGTAAGCAGAATCAAAATTGGTAGATAAACCATACTCTTCTAGTTTAAGTGAGGAACATGAATAGTTTTATTAAAAACTTTATTGCATTTATTATTTGTATGAGAGGGAGAGTGAGCACATGCCATGGGATACTTGTGGAGGTCACCATGGGAGTCCTAGGGATCAAACTCAATTCATCAGGCTTGCAAGCAAGCACCTTTACTCACTGAGCTATCTCACTGGTTCTTAAGACTTTGAAAATAGTTACATGTTTAATAATTAGTTATTGGTTTTCCATTAGGAATCATAAAAGGGTAACCTTATTTATGTGAGTCAACTAACTCCACAAGAATCATATACATTGCTGGGCACAGACCTGTACTCCCAGTACTCAGGAAACTTAAGAAGGGCCATGTAGGGTTGTACTGCAAGATCTCTCCTCCAAAATAAAAATCATCACTAATGGGACAAACAAGACTTCACCTGACTCTGGATTATGACAAACCAAGAAGAACAAAGTAACAAAGTAGCAAGTCAGTGTTTGGTCAGAGTGAGAAAGAAACAGTTTGAGTGAGAAAAGGAGGGGAATAAAGGAGGGGAGAAAAGGAGAAAACAGGATGACAAAATGTAGCATATAAGGCTAGACTGGATGCCACTCTAGAAACATGACACCAGTAAGACAATAGACAGAATCTAATGGGGTCTACAGACTACATAATAATGGGGTCTATAGACTACATAGTAGACCAATATTAATGTTCTATCAAAGTGAAGATCCTGGCACTCACTCCAGTGTAGCTTTTGTCTGCCTTTTAGAATTACTCAGAAAAGTCAAGACAAAGTGAAACTTTCTCTTTTCTTCCTCCTATCTCTCTGCCAAGCATGCCTTCCCTAACATTTTGGGTGTCCATACTTTTTCTTTGCCTCCCTTCCCACCAGTGAGACTACCATCCACGTCAGCTTAACTCAAGGGGCAAGGCTTTTTCCCTTCTCCCTTCCATTCTCCTCCTTTGAGCAGTTGTTGAGATTTTACAGCTTGCTTGTTTGGGGTATTTTTCTTGTAAATGCTAATTAATTTGGTTCTGGAGCTTTTAAAAGGAGGAGGGAGGATGAAGAGGTGATAAGAAGAAAATGAGAAGGGGTATGGGGTGGAAGGTAGGGATGGCTATGGCTCCACTGCAGAACCACTGCTATGCTTCCTTTCCAGCAAAGGCTATTATTTATATTCCAAATAAAGAGTTGTCTGTAACTGTAATAGCCCAGAATGCTCTATTCCCACTATACTAGCTAATTCTCTTTCATGGCACATCATAATTTAAAAGATTCAGTTCTGAGTATCAGGTAAGTGGCTTTAAAGACAGCATTTAAACTTAAGATCAGTTTCTTTGTATGTAAAATAATGTGACTAGCAAGAGAATGACCTTATGTAACACTGGAATTTAGGCAGTGATCATTTTCTTATTTATTTTGTTTTTCGAGACAAGGTTTCTCTGTGGCTTTGGGGCCTGTCCTGGAACTAGCTCTTGTAGACCAGGCTGGTCTCGAACTCACACAGATCTCTGCCTGCCTCTGCCTCCCGAGTGCTGGGACCACCACCTGGCTTCCTAGTCTATTTTGTAGAAAACAGTGTTCTTAAATACATTAGACTAAGGACTATGCATATTCTGACAGGCTACAACACACTAACTCCAAGTCTACAGGATGAAATAGAAGAGTACAAATGGAAAGACCCACGTTTTGATTTTTAAAAAATAAACAAGACATAAATAGAGATGTCAACAGCATTCAGGCGGGTGGTGGTGGCAGCACACACCTTTAATCCCAGCACTCAGCAGGCAAATCCCTGTGAGTTCAAGGCCAGCCTGGTCTACAGAGTGAGGTCCAGGACAAGCTCCAAAACCCTGTCTTGAAAAAACAATAACAACAATAATAATAACAGCATTCAATTCATGGAAATAACTGGTGGATATTAATTGGTAAAAGCTTTCAGGAAGTCAATAATTTGACTCCCAAACCTCTTCCACTCAAAAAAAGTATAGTCATCTATGTTGAATTGTCACAAGAAAGAGAAGTGTCATGTGGTCTGTGATACCCTGACCACATTTGAAGGCCTATGTTTAGTTTGTTTTTAAATTTTTATTATTTTATTTTATGTGCATGGACATTTTGGTGCTTCTGTCTATGTATCATGTATGTACAGTGCTTTCAGAGCAAAAAGGCATCAGAACTTATGGAACTGGAGTTTTGGATGGAAGTGACCACCATTTCGTGCTGAGAACCTCCTCTACAAGAGCAGCAAGTACTCTTAAACACGTAAGCCATCTCTCTAGCCACCTTCCCTCTCCCAGATTATTTTATTTTGAGCCAGGGTCTCACTATATAGCCCAGGTTTGCCTCAAATTCAGAGATTTCCCTCTGTTCCTTCCAAGTGCAGGGATTAAAGTCATGTATCACTTTGCCTGGCCTATGTTTAGTTTTTTTTGTTGTTGTTGTTGTTGAACTGCCAGATAATCAAAGATTCCTGAGAACTCTGGCAAATGTGGCACTAAAAAACTGACTGAAGGCCACTAAGAACGTATGTTTAAGAAAAACACTGCAGCTGCAGGCAATAGCTATCAGTAAGCAGGCCACGTGCTGGAAGTATGGAAGAGACAGCTACTGACCTGGGAAAAAGAAGGCCTCAGCTCTTCCCAAGTTCCAAGAGTCTGAGACTCCCAGAAAACACTACTTCCTATGTGTTCGTTTCAGCTTTTGGCTGTGCCGCTGCATTTTAGTACTTTATGGGTTGGTAAGCATTAGAAACCACAGAGACAAGGGGGTGTTAAATGACAAGGTTAGACAAGACCAAATCACATTAGAGCCTCAGTCTAAAACCAGTTAACTGGATTTTATCCTACATGAATACAAGTGGCATGTTCTGATTTATATTACTAAGAGAGTAAGTTGGCTTCCACAGACAGCTGTCTGGCTTCGTTTGGTTTGAAGGGAGTGAGGTAAGAATGGTAGCTGAAAACAAGTGAGATTCCTCTAATAATCCAAGTTAGAGATGACAATGTCTTACATTAAATAAAAGCAGAATGATTCAAAACATAGTTTTCCGTTCTGACACTGAGAAAACTGCTAAGTATCAGTATTTTGTATTTATAATAAAGTATACATAGATTTAAGATTAGAAAAATTAAACTTACTTTAGATACTTGGCATATTCTGGTTCTTTCCAGTAAAGCAAGTACTTAAGGTAATTAACAAAAGCTTTGTCTTTGAAGTAACCTCTTTGGGCAAGAACTGAAAGGCATAAAGAAACAATCTGCATGTCAACCAGTTGCTGGACGACTGACTTGTAATCTCTAATAAAGTGGCTCTTTTAACATACCTACCATCAAATCACAAGGAATTAAAAAACACAAGTTCTTGTTTGCTCAGTTAATACCTACAGACCAGTGCAAGTAAAAATCCCATTCAAATGTATCAAAGTAAATATTCTTATGAATTACATCTCTTCTGTTAGAAATCATCAACAGCTAGCTACTCAACTTAATGATGTACTCAACTTACAATTAAGGTAATTTGGGTTGGCTAAACATTGCACAAATTCCAACTCCAACTGAAACCGAAGTCGATTTCCAGCATCATCTAGGAGATAAGACAGAAAAAAAAAACACCCAAAATAAAAAGTCAGGATACGAATATTGATTTGTAGAAACAAAAATAAACAAAAATAAAAGTGAGATGGCTCAGCAGGTAAAGGTGCTTGCAGCAAAATCTGATGACCTGAGTTCGATCCCTGGAACCCACTGGGCTGCAAGAAGACTCCCACAAGTTGTCCTCTGACATGCACCGCCCACCCCATATGAATTTATGAAAAACATCAAAGTTCAGGAGAGACTTCCTTAGACATGTAAGAGTGGAGCCTAATTTAAAATAAAATCAAAACAAGCTGGGCGTGTTAATCCCAGCATTTGGGAGACAGAGATAAGAGATCTCTGAATTCGAGGCCAGCGTGACGTACATCGCTAGTTCTAGGCCTGACAGTAGTAGATAGTGAGACCCTGTCTCCAGAAAAAAACAAACAATAAAGAAATTCTCTAAAATTAGTTGAGGAAAATAAATGGAATGGATATTTACCACCTGCAGGCCACTGCGAAGGTCGTTAACAGAGATCACTGGATAGTCTGCAATAGCTGTGCCGCCCCATATGTTAATGCGTTATAACCACTACTACTAACAGTGAGTACGTTAAGCAAAACCAAAGTGCCATATAGGAAAAAAGATGCAAAATGATTAAACAGCGGAGCGAGGACGGTAATCCGTATTAGAACGATACACAAGTTACCGACATTTAAATCAAGTTCACGGGAAAAGCTTCAAAGAGCTGAAGGGTTCCGCCTCTCCCTCAGCCCCACCCCGGCCAGGGAACCAAGGAGTGGGGGGGTTTGAGCAGTCCGGGAGCAAAGCTGATCACACACGCCACAATCTGAGACAACACCGCCTTTCCCCCTCCGGTCCCAACTCTAAGGATGCCGAGTTAAGCCTGAAAGACCACTTGGGGAAACGGGAGAGGAGGTCGGGGCAAAGAACCGTTCCCTCGGTGAAGACTCGGGGTACAGGGCATAACGCACCTGTCTCCATAGCGACGGCCGCGGCCATAACCTGCAGAGAGCGGTGAACACAACCAGCCCGACAGATCCGCAGCCTCGAATGGTGAGGGAGGAGCCGGAAGCCACAACTCTTATTTCCGGTCGCGGGGCAGGGTGGGAAACGAAGGCGGGGACAGCCTCATTCTGAGAAGAGAGGCCCCGCCTGTCTGTGGAGCCCGGGCCGGCTGCGCGCGCAGTTACCGAGCGGGGCGTGGTGGAGGACCTCATTGCTTACGTGTCCTTCGGCCTACGCTGACGTAGCGTAGCACAGCACCGTGACGTCACCTTTCCCTGTATGACGTGATGCAGAGCCTGAGCCTTGGGCCTCTTTGTCCCTCCTGACCTGGATGTACCGGCAGGATGGCCTCGCCCCTTAGGGGCAAGTCCTCAGCCCCGCGAGTGGAAAGCACCCGCCACAAGGAGACGTCGACAGTCCTCGTGGAGACGTCGTCCCACCGCGAGGAAACATCATCCCACCGCGTGGAGACGTCCTCCCGGCAGGTTCGAACGTCTTCCCGCCAGGTGGAGACCTCTCAGCGCCACCGAGAGGGGCCCTCCCTCACCCCCTCCACGAAGCGACTCCCCGGATTCCTCGAGGTGTCCTCCCAACACGTGGAAACCTCCTCGCAGTGCACGGAAACGTCCTCCAGCCACGTCAGGGCTTCATCATCCCTGCGGGTGGAGACGACTGTGCACCGTATAGAGAGCCCAGCCAAGCGGGACAAGAAAGCTGCTCGACAGAGTGCCAAAATGGCCCGATGAAGTGCTGCCCAAGGACCCTGGCCCTTAGCCAGGACTGAAGTGCTTCCAGTTGCCCGCCAGCCAGCTTCCAGGAGAGCCAAGCATCTTTGGTTTCAGGGAATCAGCCCATAAATCAATGTAAGAAACAGGCTGTGGTTTCGGGGCGCTGCCAGCATGTATTGACATTGCAGCACCTTAGACCACCCTGCTATTGACCCAGTGTACTATTTAACTTGAAGCCAGCACAGAAGGGTTTCAGACTTGCGGTACTGTATATACCCGGCCGATGGATGTAGAGGCTCTTTGAGTCTCTGCACCAGGTAAGTTTTGTAAGTTTCAGATCCCTCTAGAATGCCTTGACCACTTGAAATTTGTGAAGAGGGACCATACTGGTCATGAATTCATGACCACTGGCTTGATTACATAGTACATGAAACCTACAGGGCAAAGAATTGTCTTTCATGAATTACTAATTGGCCTTTATTTGTATTTCATAATAAGCTTTCGTATGTTAAGTTTTTATACGCGGTACTACACCTACACTTAAAAAAATAGATCAGGGGTGTTAGAAAAAAACAGGCAAACCAATTAATACAAAAAATAATCTTGGAAGGGAAAGTGAAGAAGCTGTTGACACCTGACCTGAAGGGTGAGGTCGGCAGAAGTTACTGAGTACCTACTGTGTACTAGGTACTAGTCAAAGCATGTCAGCTTTAACGGTGGAAAAGACTAAGATCTTCCTCTCGGGAAAAGGCAGAAACAAGGGAGAAAGTAAGACAGTGTTCTCTTGTGCTCCCGGGAAGGAAAGGTGAGTTGTGGTAGAGAACAGGGAGGCCCTTTAGACAATATGGTGAGGGAAAGCCTTGCTAATTGTGTGACATTTGATCTGAGATTGTGTGGATGAGCCGTGAGCTGTACCAGGATCTAGAGACTGCATTTTAGACAGAAGGAAAAGCCAGCCTAAAAGGCCGGTGGGAGCAAATGGAAGATGTTTGTGGAACAGAGACCAGTTAGTATATGAGAGTGTAGTATATATATTAAAAAAAAAAAAAGTAAGATGCCAGCTCATACAGAGTCTTGAAAATCACAGCAAAGAGTTTGAATTTTATTCTGAGATCATCAAAAAAAAAAAAATGATGCAAGGGAGTAAAGTGCATGATGCAGTTTACATTTTAAAACCATCTTTTCATCGTTGGTGGGCAGTACCCTAGTTGGGAGTGATTTGTCTCCTGGGATGATTGACAGAGGCATGTGTGTTTGGATTCAGCATGGAAGGTGCTACTGCTAGCCTCAAGTGTCTAGAAGCCGGGATGCTGCTAACACCCTACGCTGTACCACAAAGAATCTCTGTGCTGAGAAAATCAGTAGTGGCGAAGTTGAGAAACATTAAAGGTTCTAGTAACTTTGCTAGAGCTTGGTCCCCTAAGCAAACCCCTCACTTCTGCATAGCAGGATTGTGGGAAGCCTGAAAAACAGTAATGGAAGTGTGGCAATGGTGAGGAGCAGAGCAGGAGCTCTCAGAGGAAGAGGATGTGTTGCTCTGTAGGGAACCCTCCACATCTCTTCACTAATGTATGTGCTATTTACCCCAGAACAGAAGGCTGCAAAGGACCCTGATTAAGCAGGACTCCTTGTGAGTTAAGAGTACTTGCTACCTCCAGGCACTTTTTTAATCCCAGGGGTACATTAGGTTATCCCCTAGAATGGGGCTTAGATTAGAAAAAAATGTATTAACTGTTGTAGATGCTGTAACCACCACTACCCCGAGGCTGCCCTGATACTCTCTACCTCATAAAACTGCTATTAACAGAGAGCCTTTGGGATGTCAGCCTCTTCCAGTTTACTAATTATTTTGAACATGCCCAACTGTGCCCTAAATACAAATGAACAGAGAGTTGCTTCTCTTTAGCAGTGCTCCTTATTACAAAAGTGATATGTATCTAATGTAACAAACTAAACCAAAGATTTATAAAGAAACATTTAATACTGTATCATCTTTCATTTCTAGCCTGGAAATAATGTCAGAAATGTGTTTGTCCTTCTAGACTTTTCTCCATTAACAAAAATTCTTGCTTCTGTTTCCTCTTTTAGTAGTATCTGGAAGACTGGCTGAATGTGACCTGGAAAAGCCAGACACCTGACTTCTATCTAGATCACTGATGCTTCAGGAAAGGCACAAGATCCTGGTAGAGTCTCTGTTGTCCGTCTCTTAAAAGAAATTTTTATCTAGGTTTCTTCCTCCACATTCCACTTATTCATGTTTCAAAGCTGGAATGGAGAGAGAGATGCATAGAGCAAGAAGGTGCCAAAGAAGTAATAGATATGATAAATCCATATTTGCCATAATACTATATTATACATTCCACAACTTCAAAATGACACTGTGTGTTGAAGGTAATTGTTAATGTACCTGCTGTACTTTGTAAATGTGTGTTAGTGTTAGCCACGCTGTGTGTCTTCACATTGCTCTCTATAGGAAATAGTGCTGCTGTACCTGGCACATGTCATACAGTGTTAAGGAAAATAAGTGCAACAATAATGAACGAAGAGCAATAGTCTCCATCTGCAGTCAAGAAAGCCTTTAATGGCACAATCTAAATTGGGTTTATTATGCTAGGTAATAGTTGTGTACAACTTGCCTCCAGTTGTACCAGCCAGGTTAGTCTGAAAAACTAAATAAATGCAAATTCTTGGAAGAAGTCACTTCTTATTCTCATAATCTTCTTTTTTATATATTACCTGAGGGTGGTTTACAATATCTACTGCCTAGTGTATTGAAAAGAAATGGCTGGCTGTTGTGGTGCACACCCATAATCCCAGGACTAGGAGAGGCTGATGCAGGAGGATTACCATGAGTTCCAGGCCAGCCGGGGCTATATAGTAATTATCAGACTAGTCAAAGCTATGAAGCAAGATCCTAGCTCAAAAAATAAAACAAAGAAAGAAGAAAAAGGAAGGGCAAGCCCAGTAAGATGGCTTGGAGCGTAAAGGTGCCTGCCACCAAGCCTGATACCTGAGTTTGATTCCAGGGACTCACTTGGTAGGAGAGAACAGACTCCCAAAAGTTGTCCTCTGACCTCCACACATATGCCTCCCCTCACCCTTCTCACACATACACAATATATTAAAATTTTTAAAAGGTTGGCATTGACAGCTTCCTCTTTCCCTGAACTACTCAGGCCATGGGAAGAACCAGGAATCCAGTTAACAAGGTGTTTTTCTCACATCTTCATCTAGATTTTCCAGAATTCCTGTTCCCCCACTCTTTCTATTGCTCCCAGCCTAGAATGACTAGTATAGGTATCTGAGCCCTGAATGTTTGACCCAGCCTCTACTGGTTAAATAGCCTTTACCTCTGCTTCCCCTGCCTGAGCCCTTACCACCCCCAGTAATCAATGGTTAGAACTGCATGACGGTGAAAAACAGAAAACTTGTCCCAACGTGTCAAAATAGGAGCCGTTTGTCTCTCCCATCTAAGTCACCCAGTGTCATGCAGGAACAGCCTCAGATCAGTCTATTGTCTGTTTTACCGCCTGTGTTCAGTACATTAGCTCTGCATGCTTGCTTGTTTCCTTGCCTTGGTTAGGGTTTCATTGCTGTGAGGAGACACCATGACCACAGCAACTCTTACACTCTGCAGGCAGCAGGAAGAGACTGTGAGCCAGTAGGCCTTTTTGAGCTTCTGTGACCTCATAGCCCATCCCCAATGACACCCTTCTTCCAACAATGCCACACCTACTCCAGCAAGGCCACACCCCCTAATTGTGCCTCTCCCTGTGAGCCTAGGGAGCCATTTTCATTCAAACCTCCACACACCTGCACTCCTGCCTGTGTTCATCTCACATGGAAAGCACAGCTTAAGGGTAATTGTTCTTCCTACCAGTGTTGTGTCCTGTTAGCTGGGGAGAGAAACCTTTCCGGGGACCCTAGCTGATCATACCTGTTTTCTTTAGCTGCAAGGGAGCCTTGGACGACAATTATCTTTGTAGCCTGAGCAGTGGTAGAAGAAAGGGAAAAGGCTGGGGACCGATGCTCAGTGAGCCGGTCTAGGGGTTTTTCATGTTGTTTCCGAGCATGACAGTCTCTTTCAGGTGATCAGTGGTTGTCTGGGTTCTCAGCAGTGACTTTGTTTCTTCGTCTTTAGCATAACATTGACCAGGCTGCCAGACAGCACTTCTTAGGGCCTTTTCTCTCACTGATGCTGTGGAGTAGAACATGGGAAACACATTTTTGCAGGTTAGTAATTCTTTTTTTTTTTTCCTCTCTGAGAACATTCAGGACATTGCTTCACTCTCTTCTGATTTGCATTGCTTCCAACAATGCCAACTGCAGCTACGCAAGTTTAGCCTTGTCTGTTCCTCTATGCAAAGGCTTCCCATGGCCTCTATCAGATGCGCTGTGCTCTGTATTGGTAGTAGAGCACTTTATGATATACCATGGTGTACTTTATTTCCCACGTCTTGTATTTGGGGTTGCTTGTACCCGTTGAAACTTTGGCTTCATGGTCTTCAGAATATTTAGAAATTGGAGGGGGGCATTATTCCTTCGAATGTTCTTTCCAGCCTCTCTGTGGACATAAATCGTGGGTCTAATAAGCTGTGTGAAGCTGACCCATACCTCATCAATGCTGTGGTTTTTCTCTCTGCATTTCACTGGATACTTTGTATCACATTTGTTTTCCTGTTTATCCTAGTCTTTTTTCTGCAACATCCCATCGATCCATCTAAATGCCATCCAATGTGGTATTTAAATATTTTTTAAAATTTCATTTACAGTTTTTATCTCTAATAGTTCAATGTGGGTCTTTTAAATTATCTTCCACACATAAATAAATTTCTCTACACCTTCCTTTTTTTATGTTCTTGGCATGTTTTGGCCTGCCCTGTCATTACTCAGATATATACAGTTTTGCTTTAGTAACCATTTTATGTATCCTCATTTAGTTCTGTCATCTCTATAATCTCTGGGACAATGTCTATTAATAGATTTTTCTCCTTATTATGAGTTATAGTTTGTGGTTGTTACTTTTTATGTCTGGTTGTTTTTATTTGTATGCCAGGCATAGTAAATTTTAATTTTATTGAGTGTTCTATAGTTTTCCTATTCTTACAATTCTTTTTTTTCATATTCTTTTATTTTTCATTCAAAAATTTACACTTCCTCCGCTTCTCCCAGTCTCCTCCCACTCCCCCACTACCCCTCCTCCCTCTCCCTGCTTCCTTAAGAGGGGGCAGGGTACCTTGCCTTGTGGGAAGCCCAAGGCCCTCCCCCCTCCATCCCGGCCTAGGAAGGTGTGCATCCATATAGACTAGGTTCCCAAAAAGCCAATACATGCAGAAGAGATAGGTCCCAGTGCCATTATCATTGGCTTCTCAGTCAGCCCCCACTGGCAACCACATTCAGAGATTCCGGTTTGATCATATGTTCATTCAGTCCTGGTCCAGCTGCATTTGGTGAGCTCCCATTAGATCAGGCACACTGTCTCAGTTGGTGGACCAGCCCCTCACGGTCCTGACTTCCTTGCTCATCTTCTTCCACCTTCTGCTCTTCTACTGGACCTTGGGAGCTCAGTCCATTGCTCTTATGTGAATGTGGGTCTCTGTCTCTATCTCCATCCATTGGATGAAATTTCTATGGTGATGATCAAGATATTCATCAATGTGACTATGGGACAAGGCTAGTTCAGGCACCCTCTCCTCTGCTGCCCAAGTACCTAGCTGGGGACATCCCCGTGGACACCTGGGGTCCCCTCTAGATCCAAGTCTCTTGCCAATCCTTAAATGACTCCCTTAATGTAAATATCTTATTCCTTCTCCAATATCCACCCTTCCTCCATCTCCACCCTCCCACTCCCCCTTCTTAACAATTCTTGAACTTTGTTCTAGTCATTTGAAAGTTATTAGCAAGCTGTTGTTCTTTGTATCTACTTTTTAAAAAATATTTATTTATTATGTATACAATATTCTGTCTGTATGTATGTCTGCAGACCAGAAGAGGGCACCAGAAGTCACCATGTGGTTGCTGGGAATTGAACTCAGGACCTTTGGAAGAGCAGGCAACGCTCTTAACCACTGAGCCATCTCTCCAGCCCCTTTGTATCTACTTTTAAGCTGTTTTATGAGTTCTTGATTTAATGGATGGTTAATGTTCTCTGATGCAAAAACTTTCTGTGTCTCTGGATATCCCCAATTTAGGAGATTTTCTTCCCTGGATTGGGGGAACAATCCCTGTTCTCAGTGCAGGTGAGCTTTGGAGTTTGCTGCCCTCAAGCAGTTTCCTTAGACATGCGATGATCAGTACTCAGGTTCATTTCCTCAGCTATTCCAGGCCAGAGGGAAGCCTGTTACTCCACTCTGCCTGGAATCCTCTTTCTTATTAAATACAGATTTTGCTGAAGGTTAATGTTACCATTTCATTTCTAGGTAGCGGAAAATTCAGGTGGGATTGCAAACAAATGGTTAGGGTATCATAGCCCAGGGATGGAGCGTATCAGTCTCTGAGATGGACACAATGGCTATATTGACTTGCTCTCTCTTTCATTTTCAAAACAGAGCAACACTTTGTAGCCCAAGCAGACCTTGAACCTTGGTATTTCTGTTTCCACCATCTGAGTGCTGGGATTACATGTATGTGCCACCTTGCCTGGTTCATTGTGTCTCTATGAGGAGATGGTAGTAACATTTTTTTTCTGTGAGAAATGGTTACTTGTTATAAGTAGAAAAAGATTAGGAGGGTGTGAAAGCTTAAATATAAATGCTGGTTACTAATACCATCAGTTGTACCAGTTAGAGTTTACCTCTTGGCTGCAAACCCCGGCAAATTTCTTCTTTACCTGTGGTTTTTTGCTGCTCTGCCACCAGGGGGCGCTGTAAGATGCATTCTCTCTAGAGGACCAGGGATGCTTCAGGCCTGCTGCCCTCACAGTGCCTCCTTATGCTTCCTTGTAGTCCCTGAAACCAGCCACACTGAGCCCTGGCAGCTGCAGTTCCATTCCCTTAGTGGCAGCTGAATACAATTTAATAAAAAGTAGAAAATTTTGAATTTAAATTTTCTATTTGAAAAACCCATTTTATTAAACATAACCTCTAAATGCCAGCCCCAGCCAGTCATTTGTTCTCAGAAGTTTCCAGTTTCAACTCTACAGGGGTCCTCTGAGTGTCTCAACTTTAGTCGGTCCAGTCTCTGCTCTCCTGTCTGCTACTGAGCACACAGATCGCCTTCCTCCCTTCCTGTCTGAATTGCCTGTTCATAGCCTTTGCTCTTTCTTTTCAGTTTTTCTTAGTGATTTGTTTATGAATACTAAATATTTTAGCTTGTTTATGAATACTAAATATTTTAATTCAGATTTTATTTGCATTATATGCATATTCTTTTTTAAAAAATAAAAACTTTTATTTATGTATATGTATGTTTATGGAACTGTATGGTTTGTGTGTACTGATGCCCACGGAGGCCAGAAAAGAGAGTGGGATTCCTGGAGCTGGAGTTTCAGGTGGTTGTGAACTGCCTGATATGGATGCTGGGAACCAAACTGTCCCATGTAAGAACACCACTCAACCACCGAGCCATCTCTCCAGCCCCATATTCTTAAAGTTTAGAGAACACTTACCTCTTTGAATTTTAACTCTCTCTCTCTCTCTCCTTCCCTCCTCCTTCCCTCCCTCCCTCCCTCCCTCTCTTTAATCTTGTTTTTTTTTTTTTATTTGTTGATGGTGGTTATGAGTTTTGTGTTTGTGTTGTTGTGGGGTTTTGTTTGTTTTCTGAGACAGGAATTCTCTGTGTAGTCCTGGCTGTCCTGGAACTTGCTCTGTAGACCAGGTTAGCCTCAAACTTAGAGATCCACCTATCTCTACCTCTGAAATGCTGGGATTAAAGGCGGGTGCCACCACCCAGCTCTCTCTTTAAAAAAACAGGAACCAGTTTCTCACCTCCCACTGTGTGCCTTTATCTTGCCTGATTTTCTTCTTTGGCTTCATTTCATGATTGGCAGCCGTGTTTCTGTCTTCATAAACTGACCTACCAGGAATACTGCCCCAGTGATTTTTAACCTTCAAGTCAAAACTATTAAAGACTGGAGAAATCAATTTAGTGGATCACAGTATTTTTAAAAAACAAGGGAGCTGGAGAGACGGCTCGGATGTAGACAGAGTGACTAAGGACACCTACTGCTCTTACAGAGGACCCCAGTTTAGTTCCGAGCACCCAGGTTGGGTATTCTCAGTGGCTTATAACTCTGGCATTATTGGGTCTGTCACCCTTTCCCTGCCCCCTTGGGCACTTGCATGTACACACACACACAGATAAATAAAATATTTTTTAAAAAATTAAACAAAACTGGTGAGATGGCTCAGCAGGTAAAAGATGAGTAAGCCTGATTGGTAGGAGGAGAACAGGAACGCTGTCCTCTGACTTCCACATGGACACTGGCACGAGTGCACCCATCCTTAGAGTCGCCATATATGCATATAGTAATAATAGGAAATAAAATCTAACTTAGAACACATCACATTGCTTATAAGGGAGGAAGGGGGGTGGTGTAGAAGGCCAGGCCTGGACATTTTACTTGGCCCAGAGTTGGAGTTTTTACTGTGGTGTTGCAGCCAAGAAACAATGGACTTTGAAGCCCATCTAACAAGTGTCTAATAAGTCCATCTGACAGAAAGTAGACAGTGAGACATCATTATTAACCTAAATAAAAGAAAACAAGAAGTCTAGTTAAGGATTGGGAGACCTTTGGCTTTAAGGGCCATTTATTCACAAGGTTGATATGAACTGAATACTGATGAATGGTTTCCCAGAAGAGGGTTTGACGCCGGTAAAGTCCATCAGAAAATTGTTCAAGTGTTGGGTTGAAACTATAATTGAGTCCCCAGGTAAGGTCTGTGGTTTGTGTTTACACAGCATCCCTGCCCCGCCCATGTGTGGACAGTTTTTTACAGTCTAAAGACATATGTCAACAAAACTTGTGTGTCAGAATATGTATGTTATTGTCAAAGAGGCATGAAAACCACTATGCCTCCCCCCACTTTGTTTTTAGAGTCTGGTCAGCCTGCCACTACCTCCTGAGTGCACCGTCATGCTTGGCCGCCAGTCTGTTCAAGGGTTCAAGAATGCTTTAGAGCCAAGATCTGTTTGAGAGTTTAAGGATTCCATGGGTGCTTGCACCTGCCATTGTCTGGAGAAAACTTATCCGCTTTTTCAGGCACTTGGTGCGATTCTTCTGGATACCCTCACAGATTCACCTGCATATCTGTTAGACTAAGAAATCGTTCACCCCAGGCCTGCTCTGTGCTTCATAAGGTTTCTTTTACAAACGGATCCTGGTCCTAAAATAAAAAACTCAAAAATCGTCAAGCTACTCTGATCCCTTTGTTCCCCAGTCACACAGCACTTGGGTCATCTGTAGGGCTCTGTCCCCATTCACCAGCAGAGTTCACCAGTGGAAACACATATTTAATGTCAGTGGCTTGTCCATATTGTCCTTTAAAAAGGCCAGGAGAGAGGGACTTAAAGCTCCTTAGCGTGTGTTCAAACCCAAGGCTACTTCATCCATTAGTTAAGACAAGCTGTAATCCCAGGGCCCCTGAGTTTGCCAAGGACCTACAAAAATAGTCAGGGCCTGAAAAACTCATTGGCTTCAGAGTAAGGACAAAATTGGAAGTAGTAAGTCCCAGTGTGAATCAGGTCTGTCATGCATCATGTGACAAATCAGGGCCTCTGAAAATGGCAATGCACAGAACTTTTCAGTGGTTGTACAGATTGTCTGCACACTAATATGTGCCCTGGGAGATTCTGGAACAGGGCCTCTCTATCATAAAGACTGCTAGACCTACCACAGTTCTGCGGATAAGTGAATCCACCTATAGGTGGCGCACTTCCCCCAATATGGACAAAATCCCTAGTTCTCCAGCTGAGGCGTGGAATGCAAGGGGAGGCTAGAAAGCGCAGAAACTTTTTTTTTTTTGCATATCATTTTGATAGTTTTTGTTTTAGTTTGTCTTGGATAAAAACCAGCTTTCCCTCAACGTTGTGATGTCACCAGTATTTTATGTAGGCCAGAGTAGGCATTTAAAAGGTTTAAGTTCATTGATTTAAAGGAAAGATAGTCTGATTGCATGAGCAGCCAGCTTGGGTGTGACTGAAGGCCTGGAGTGGCCTGGTGCACACCAAGGTTGGGAAGCGCAGTCAGGACTTGTTGGAAGGCTGAACCAATGTTTTCAGATTCCACTGGACACAGAAGTGTAATGTAACTAGCATTTTCTTTTTGTTCATGAGGTAAAATACAAAAAAACATAATATATCAGAGTTCTCATAGTGAAAATTTCAATTGTCTTGTGAAATGTTTGTATAGAGTCCCGGGGTAGAGCACATTTCTACTGAGAATGACTGTCAAAATTCATGGAGAAAAGGACATTGCTGAGGTCTTCCTGGCTGAGTAGCATCCAAAGCCAGCTCAGTTGTTGCCATACAGACAGTGGACAGCAGAGGTCAGCCAATCCCCGCAGCCGCAAAGATTACACTTCAGAACAGCAGAAACCAAGAGGGGGTGCCACGCAGGCAAGGTCCTGTGATGGAGACTCAGGCCATGGCCTTGTTCATCTTGGAAAATCAAAGCACCGTGGACTCAAAGGACTCTTTCTGTCCTCTCTGGTTCTGGAGGGATATTTTGACACTCCCCTGGCAGTTTGTCTACTGAGCTCTGGCACTGCCTCAGGCATTGTTGAAAGCACCCAGGCCTTCCTCAGGTCTGGATGAGGTAGGTTAGGAGACTAGGGGTCAAGAGGTTGAGTTACCTTACCCAGCATTCCTGGCCAGGAAGAAACAGCGCCAGAATGTGGGCAGCCTCCTCTGGGATGGTGCCCTTAAACACCAGCTGTTGCTGCCTAAGGACCAGTTGCTCAGTGTTCTGCAGTGCACTCGGGAGGAGCCTTGGAGGTCATCAGAAGAGCAGTGAACGGTCAATTCTAAGACAGAAAGGCCAGACTGGTGCTTTGTTCTGCTGTGAGAAAGGCTTCAAGAGCTAGAATCAAAGGGTAAGAAACTACAAAATGACACATTGGGCTCAGAAAAAAAAAATGGAAGGGTTTTTCAACATACTTAATATAAAGCCTTAAATCTACAGGTAGACTTAGATTGCAATCCTCCTCAGAAACCCATGGAAACCCCTGCTTATGACCCCAGTGGGTGTCAGAGTCATAAAGAAAACTGTTGAGTCCGGCTTAGATGTCCTGGGCCACTGCCCCCACCCCACAGGCACACACAGTAGTGAGCACTATGACTCTGTAAAAACAAAAGCCAGATGCACTTGGAGATGTGCAGCAGGATTTGGACTGCCATCAAGGAGGCCTGGAAGGTCCCAGACAACCTGACGCTGAAGGAGAGGGAGATGAGGAAGCTGGGAGGCACACGGGTCATGTCTTCCTCACCACAGTCTGTGGGTGTTTCCTCTCCTGCTGCTTCCTCATCCAGCTCAACACAGCGTCTCCTCTCCCCTCTGCCCAAACTGGACACCCTCTTCTGTGTCCTTTATCCACTCCACCCACCCAAGCTCATTATTCTCTCCAGACTGAAGAGCTGTCACTGCCTGGGCTTCCCCATCCTTAGTCTTTCTCCGAATCTCTCTTCCTTGACCTCCCTGCTGGTTCCATTGTAGGAGCCACTGGTGGCTTCTCAGTTCCCTGGTATGGGAGAATTGTCTGTATTCTGTCAATCATGTTTTAAATAAACACTGATTGGCCAGGCAGGAAGTATAGGTGGGACAACCAGACAAAAGTAAAGGTGGGGCAATGAGAACAGGAGAATGCTGGGAAGGAGGAAGCCCATTCCTCCCAGTCCTGCCCACACCACAGAAGAAGCAAGATGTGACATGCCCTGCTGAAAAGGGTACCGAGCCATGTGGCTAACATAGATAAGGATAATGGGTTAATATAAGCTACAAGAGCTAATAAGAAGCCTGAGCAAATGGGCCAATCAGTTTATAATCTTCTGGAGACCTCAGTATGATTTTCTTTGGGATCTAAAGACTGTGGGAACTGGGCAGGACAGAAACACCCAACAAGCCCACTCGGCTACAAATGGCCCCAAGCGTGTGGATAACTGCATCCACAGAAAGCCCAAGAAAGCTTGGGAAAGAATAGAGTAAAGCATAGCTTCTTGGTAGCAGCAATTTCTGGGGTCTGCTCTGCTTGCTAGAGGCAAGCAAGTGCTCTCATCTAAGAGAGGCTTCCTGACTCAGCTTTAGCTGCAAAACCTTGCAGCTCTTTTAAGAGGTCCTGCCATGAAATACTTAAACAGTGTTGATAAAAAGCTGACTGCATGCTTTTTGGTTTTCAGTCCTAGCAAGAAAAAAGCTGCGCTGTTTTAAAATGCCAGCTTTCTGGGCCATCCTGCCAGGACAAACTCTGACTCTTTCAGGCAGGAGGTCTGACTATGAAGCATTGGAGTGTGGTTTGTGAGCACACTGTGGCAGATTGCATGCTGGCAGGGACATTGAAATGCTTTAGAGTTGTGGCAATAAACATGGCTACAGCCGGTACCTCCACCATGAGGCTGGAATCGCAGAAAGCTAAAGAATGGGCTGGATCCAGCCGTCAAAGCCACAGCTTTAATCATACCCATATTGCTTGGTAAATTAAAGACTCGTGGTCAGAAAAAGAGAGATATACAGTAAAGAGAGATTCAAAGGTGAAGAAAACCTCTAAATGGTTTACGGTGTGTTAAAAATATATGAAAAAAGGTTAAAGTCCTTAAAATAAAAAGAAAGAGAGTAGTTGGGTGTGGTGGTACACACCTTTAATCCCAACACTTGGGAGACAGAGGTAGACTGACCTCTGTGACTTCAAGGTATGGTAGCACACACCTTTAATCCCAGCACTGGGGAGGCAGAGACAGGCAGATCTCTGTGAGTTCAAGGATAGCCTGGTCTACAGAGGGAGTTCCAGGACAAAGATACACAGATAACCTCTCTCAAAAAGCCAAAGTTAAAAATAAAAATAAAAGAAATAGAGGTTAAAATAAAGCCACGTAAAGATGAAAAATATGCAGAGAATCTTGATACTGTATGTTATTATGCTCTCTTTGAATTGTTTGAATGCTGAGGAAGGAACAACAGCTGCTAAAAGATATTTGCTTATAAATGCTGCTAAATTAATTCAAGATAGGTATTTTGAAAATACCTTGACTTCAAAATTGAAGTCAAAGGGTATGTTACTTTGGAGAAGAGGATTTGCTTTTGTTTCCACAGGAAATGAGAGGCTGTGGATTCATTCTGAGTTAAGAAAACTCAGGTTTGATCAAGGAAGACCACCTGAGAAATCTCCGATAGAAACAGATGGCCCAGATGTCAGAGTTCTACATCCAGAACAGGTTCAAGACTGCTGCCTGAGATGATTAAGACTCACAGGATACTCTAGTCAGGACTTGATCATAATTCTAAATTTTCTTTAGGTCCCCATAAGATTATCAGTGCCCCCAACCAGCCAGAAGTAGCCTGGAATACTACGTCCACATTCCCAAAAAAATGGACTATGGATATTTTCCTTTGTTTAAAAAAAAAAAAAGAGGGGGAAGTGGTGCGGGAGAATTGTCTGTATTCTGTCAATCATGTTTTAAATAAACACTGATTGGCCAGGCAGGAAGTATAGGTGGGACAACCAGACAAAAGTAAAGGTGGGGCAATGAGAACAGGAGAATGCTGGGAAGGAGGAAGCCCATTCCTCCCAGTCCTGCCCACACCACAGAAGAAGCAAGATGTGACCTGCCCCGCTGAAAAAGGTACCGAGCCATGTGGCTAACATAGATAAGGATAATGGGTTAATATAACCTATAAGAGCTAATAAGAAGCCTGAGCTAATGGACCAATCAGTTTTATAACTTATGTAGACCTTCTGTGTGATTCTTTGGGATCTAATGACTGTGGGACCTGGTGGGAGGACAGAAACCAACAAGGCCCTCATGTTACAGTTCCCATCCTTCCTGACCTCCGTGTATCATTGGACACTGGAGATTGTTCCCTCTGAGTTCTCCTCTCAGTGGTTTCCAGGAACCTGAATGCTTCCCTGTCTCCTCTCGATGCATCCTCCCTGAAGGGATCCTGCAGATGGCCACAGAACTGTTTCTTGGGCCTGCTGCTTTCCCTTGGCACTGTGCTTATTGCCTGCCACCTGGCTACTGATGTCTCTCCTGCCCAGACCTCTCTCCCAAGCAAGCACCCTGTAGGAAGCCAGATTCATCTTCTAGTCCAATGTCCCCCAAGTTCTCTTTCCTGTTCTCCTTTCCTCTCTCCGATCCAGCCGCAATGAGATTCCAAAATTGTGGCTTGAAGATATGTTTTCCTTCACCCCATTTCAAATACATCGCGGGCTTCCCTGCCTCTTATACTGTACCTACCCCTGGTCTCCAGTTCTTTGGCACTGCCTTGCCACCCTGTCCCTCTGAACTACATACCAGTGCTTACTCCTATGGGACACACTCAGTATGACTTGGTTTCCTTAATGCTGGGACCCATGAGATTCCCATGAAGAACAGGTGTAGGAGTCAGTGAAACCACAGAAACTAGAGCCGTGTGTCCTGTGACAGCAGCAGAGTAGGCAAGGCTTGTCACTGTCTTCGTCAGACCCATCATGCCCCTCTGCATAAGTGTGTGACCCCTGTTGGTGCCAGTCAAACATGTCAGTGTGCACAACCTGGATCCAACCCCAGCCGAAACAAACACAAGGCAGGAACGGAGCTTTGATACAGGATATGTGGGACCCAGGAGCTTGGGAGCTAGTGCTGTGGCCAGGCCTGGCTTCTTGCTGCCTCTACTGTCTCCTATAACCTTTTGTTCCTCTTCACCCATTCCTGTAGTTTGGGCCTTAAGTGCCCCTCCACACCCAACTGCCCTCCCTGGGTGATGACAGACACACCATGGGGAGATTGTGGATCCTTTAGGAGGTGGGGTTTAATGGGAGGGCCTTAGGTCATTGTGAGAATACCCACATGGAGCCTAGGTCCTCCCTCTTCCTGTTTTGCTTCCTAGCCAGTTTGCTTTTCTACAAACTCCTGGCATCGCCATCAGGTATCCTCAACCAGAGTCCTGCAAACAGTGATTTGTGGGAGCATGGCCTAAGAACCTCTAGCCCGTTAGGATAAGCAAACCTTTTTATAAATTAGTTCAGGCCTTTTGTTAAAGTGGCAGAAAGCTAACACATTAATACTTAACACACTTACATTAGTATGTAGTATGGCCTACATATGAATCTTTAAACCTGCTATAGTTTGTTCTTGCCATGAGGCCTTTAGTCTTCGCTAATTTTTTTTAAAGATTTATTTATTTATTATGTATACAACATTCTGCCTCCATGTATGCCTGCATGCCAGAAGAGGGCACCAGATCTCATTACAGATGGTTGTGAGCCACCATGTGGTTGCTGGGAATCAAACTCAGGACCTCCGGAAGAGCAGCCAGTGCTCTTAACCATGAGCCATCTCTCCAGCCCTCTTCGCCAGTTTTTATCTGCTTCTTGACACTACTCAGATGTTACACCAGTTACAGCTTTGCCGCCTGCGGCAGTTCCAGTAAGATGTCCTCCATAGTCTCCAGCACTGAACACTTGGTCTCCAGCTGGTGGTGCTGTTTGGGAGCTGTGACCTTGCTGCAAGAAGTACATCACTGGACGGTGGGCTTTGCAGTTTCAAAGGCTCTGGCTGTTCCATTTCCCTCTCTGCTTCCTGCCTGTGGGTTAAGATGTGAGCTCTCAGCTGGGCAGTGGTGGTGCACACCTTTAATTCCAGCACTTGGGAGGCAGAGGCAGGTGGATCTCTGTGAGTTCGAGGCCAGCCTGGTCTACAAGAGTTAGTTCTAGGATAGGCTCCAAAGCATCACAGAGAAACCATGTCTCAAGCCAGGTGGTGGTGGCGCACGCCTTTAATCCCAACACTTGGGAGGCAGAGGCAGGTGGATCTCTGTGAGTTCGAGGCCATCCTGGTTTACAAGAGCTAGTTCCAGGACAGGCTCCAAAGCTACAGAGAAACCCTGTCTCGAAAACAAAACAAAACAAAACAAAAAAGATGTGAACTCTCAGCTTTTGTTCTTAGCATCCAGCTCTTGCCCCCATGCCTCTCATTCCCCCATCATGAATAGCCCTCTGGAACCATAAGCTCAAACTCTTCTTCCTATAAGTTGCCTTGTCATGGTGTTTTATCACAGCAGCAAGAAGGTGACTAAGACACCATTGAAATGTCTCCTGATGAAATCTATGCCAATTTCCCCGCAGTCATACACTGTGACTCCTGTCTTTCTCCACAACAGTTGTCACAACAAGCAGTTACATCACTCAGAGCAATCACGACTGTCTTACATTGCCCACTGAAGGGCAACAGCTTTAACTTGTTCACCATGTACCCCTCAAACCTGTAATGGTACTCGGCACCCAGCAGCTATGCTGTGGACAGACCTGGACATGGTCACCGGCTGAGGAATGAACAGATGAATGAGTGAGTGAAGAATGAATGAATGACCAAGATGAATTCAGAGTCCTAGGAGTTTGGACACAGAGACTGATGCTGACTCTGCTCCATCCAGGGCCAGATTGACTGGCTCAAGGGCAGTGTCAAGGGAGACCCCGGTAGACTTACACTTGCCCCAGGCCTGCTGTATTCCTGGTGTGAGACAGACTGCCTTTCCTGCTTGCCCTGTTTCAGTTTCATCTCCCCAGGGAGCCGGCCCCAGCCCTCTACCCCAAAGTCCCCTCTTGGTATTTGCATTCCCCACCATGACCGTCTCTGTTGATGGCCTCCATGTACACGCTCCATACTTTCCCTTCCTTGTTTGTCCCTGTCTCTCCCATGACACTGAAGGCACCAGGAGCAGGGGCTGTCATAAAGCCTCTTTGTGTCGAGGAGGATAACCCTGGACCGAATGAACAAGGTTGGTTTGTCTGGACCTGGACATGGTCACTGGCTGTTCCTGGCCTCTGTGTGGTGGGACATCCCCTGGCAGAGAAAGAGACTCGAGGGGTGCAGCATCCCCTGAGCATGATTAGTGCCCGTTTGGAAGGCACTGCACAAAGAGGGCATTGTCTGCTGACTTGCTCATTCACACATGGCACGGCCTTGTCCCTGTGCCTGCCCATTCACCCAGTTTGTTGAATTCTCCCTGACTGCCAGCTTCTGTGATGGGCACCAGGGACAGGGAGAAGGCCCAGAACTGATGACTCAGGTGCAGAGTCAGATTGCGCCTAATGTTAAGTCAGCGCAGGCCGAGAGAGGTGACCCCAAGATCCCTCCTCTTTGATCTTCAGTGCCTAAGCTGTCTTCACCCCCATGATGCTCCAGCCAGGAATCCAGACAGCAGCCAACTTTGACAGACTGCTGTGCTTGCACAGAGCAAACGCCTTAAGATCTGAAAACCACGTTAGCCCTTTTCTTAAATGAAGACCTGCCTCCACCATCCCTTATCTTTTCTGGTTTGGCCCTTTCCAGATATGACTCACAGAGCCCCTCTCCAAATCCCTAGGGCAGCCACATGAGGCAAGCGAGGTGGGCAGGCTCTGCTGACGCAGTACCCAGCCCACCCCAGCCTGAGGTCTGTGGATTAGGCTTCAAGATCACCTAGGGCAGTTCCAGACAGGGAGTGGCAGGGCAGGCTGAGTATGGCAAGGGTGGGATGACTGGCCGACCAGTTGGGCAGCCAGAATGCAGGGCCTCAGCAGGGTGGGGCTGCCAAGACTTTCCAAGCAGCATTTATGTAATTATTAATTTTAATATATAGGTGTTTTTATTTTCCTGATAATGTAATCAATTAATTTTATTACCTATTTTTAAAAATAGTTGTGCCAAATGTGGCTGCTCATGTCCAGTCCTGAGAAGACTAAGGCAGGAGGATTCCAAGTTCAAGGATAGCCTGGGCTACATAGTGAAACCCCCGTCTCAAAACAAAGAGATTTATAGCACTGTACTCTAGTTCACTGGGTGCAGCAGATAGCCCTGGCTGGTCATCTTTATGTACAAAGCATTTATTAACCTGTTGAATTACTTCCTTGCAACACATTAAGCGGAATTAAGATGGGAAAAAGGTATGAGCAGTTTAATAGCCCTGGAGCCCTAAAGGGCTGTGCTAACTCACACTTGAGCTGGCAGCATGTTTAGGTTGGTTTTACCATATAAGCAGCATGCACTGTTATAACTTTGCTAATGTTCGCTAATTTAGTGGGTGTAAAACGGCGCATCAATGTTCCTCTAATTTGCCTGATTATAGTGAGGGTGAGCCTGCCTGTAGGTGCTAATATAAGAATCTCAGTGACAGGCTCCCCACAGCCTCTCAGCCACTGTTCTGGCCTGTGTCTCCATATCGCTGTCAGCCTCTGTCTTTACACTCCTTCTTAAGCCTTCCTATCTCCATCTCTCAGCTCCTTCTCTGAGTTATTATAACCAGCCATAAGAGGTCCCAGGCAAGTCCTGCTCATCTGCAAGCTAGCCCCGGGCACAGTGCTTTATCCTAGGGAACTACACCTCCGAAGCCCAACGGTGCCCATCTTTCCACCAGGGCCTCAACAAGGACCCTTTTCATTTGTCCAGGTAGCTTCACCTGAGTTGAACTTGTAGCTTAGAGTCAGTAGCACTAAAGTCTAAGAAGTAGCTAGGAGTGGCCAGACTGTCCTTTAGTGACCCTCTCCAGTGAGGTGTCCTAAGTGCCACACCTCAGGGCAACCTGCCAGATGGGGTTTCATGTCTGGGCAGCTGGAAATCTGTGGTCTAAAAGAACTAATGAGTGGGTCCCACAGAGTTCAGATGTGTGGACAACAGAGAATTCCATAGAGGTGACAGTGGCTCTGTCACTCCAACCAGCACCTCACCTAAAGTTATAGAAAGAACTCAGCCTTCAAGCAGAAAACCTATTTGGCCCCAGGCAGACAGCGGGCCACCAGTAGTACCCTATGGAATAGCAGGGCCAGGTATGGACTCTTGCTACTACCTGCCTTCCGATGGCACCAGGATTTTCAGACAGCTGATGTCTTGATGATAACAGAAGTGTGTACAGATGCATATAGTGAATGCCCATGGAGGACAAATAGCTGCTCCCTGGCAGCCCACCTGCCCCTAACAGCACGCCTGCCCCTGGTAGCCCACCTGCCCCTGGTAGCCCACCTGCCCCTGGCAGCTCACCTGCCCCTGGCAGCTAGTCCACAGAGGCAAGTGAGTCTAGAGAGTTCAAGCCTCTGCAAAACTCCCAGACCCACAAGTGGCCCAAAGCACCAGAACCACAGACATGGAAGTCAGGCAGGACAACCCTCAAGTGTGACTCCTTCACTTTAATTTCTAATAGCTTAAAAAATGTTACTCAAGAAACATATGTCCATTTCTAGGATGTTTGAAAAATATCAAAAATTATAAAGAAAATATCGACCCTTTCTCCACTCATGCAAGGAAACTGCTTTTCTGGGTCCATCTCACTTCTGTCTATGCTCCTTGCTGATACTGTCTAGCATGGACAGTTTGCTGTCTGCTTTCTTGCTTTAGATTATGAGCACCTGAACTCATAAAGGAACAGGGAAATGTCCTTCATGAACACTTTTAGGGACTGCATAACAGCCTTTTGAAGGGTTACCCCTTAATTATTTATATTGACAATTGCATTAGTAAGCATGAGAGCATAGTATGTATGGTCAACATTTTTATAAGTCATATTTATTTTCTTTCACAGTTTGGCTCTCTCTCTCTGTCTCTCTCCCTCTCTCTCTCTCTCCCTATATATATATAAAATATATATAATAGACATATACATGGATATAATATATAATAGACATATACATGGATATGTGTAGATATTCTGAAAGACTCTGCACATTTCAGCTTTGCTTTCCTGGGTGGTTGAATTCACATGTGTCCACCCCACCACGCACCATCAATGATGCCAAGAAATGTTTGTTATTTGGAAGTCGGTAAGTCTATTGCCTTCTTTTAGAAAAAGACTTATTTTTATTTATTTGCATGTGTGTGTCTACGTCTGTGTATTTTGGCCATTTGTGGGGGGTGTGACTGTGTGGTGACTGGAGGCAAGAAGGCAGCTTTGGGTCCTCTAAAGCTAGACTTACAGGTGGCTCTAAAGCTGGACTTATAGGTGAAGCACTGGATGTGGGTGCTAGGAAGCAAAATTAGGTCCTCAGCAAAAACAGTATGTCCTCTTGACCCCTGAGCCATCTCACCAGCCCCTATTGTCTTCTTTTGATTCTGGGTCAATGGAAGCTTGGATAAAGAAATTCCTAAGGGACATACCAAAGGCTATTCTGGGAGTGGGGCATCTCCTCCTGACTTTGAAGCTTCTGGTCTAGGGTGAGAGACATGGCTGCGCTCTCTAGGCGGAGAGGTGGACAAAGCACTGGAGTTAAATAACCTATCCAGGCCCACATCACACACAAGGAGCAGTTATTGTCTGCTCCCACAGCCCTCACCTCGCTCACCTTTCACTTCTGTTCTCAAGTGGTGGGAAGTCAAGGAGAAACTTGGACTTGAGTCTGCCCTGCCTATCTGGGGCACCATTAATAGATTTTTAAGTCTCGCGGGCAAGTTTCACAAAGATGCTTCTGATAGGCTGGCTCAGGGAAGCCTGGAGACAGGGAGAGGGATCACATACGAAGAATGCAATCAACAGAAATGACTGGCACGGGTGGATGCATGTGCATGGGTGGCTGTGGGCAGGACTGGCATGGGTGGATGCATGTGCATGTGTGGCTGTGGGCAGGACTGGCATGGGTGGATGTGTGTGCATGTGTGGCTGGGCAGGGGGCCGTGAAGAACTCTAAGGGTCTGGGGAGGCCTCCCACAGAGCCCTCTTCACCATTTTTATCTACTACACGTCAGGCAAAACCTACACCAACTGCCAAAGACTTCACCTCAAACCTAGAAAATAAGAGAGAGGACGGTATGGATTACGTTATATTTAAAACAAGCCCACACAATGCCTGTAATTTTTTATTCTGACTCCGTAATTACAGCCCGAGACCAGTCAGATCACAGTTATCCCCACACCGACCCGCTGTTGGGACACATTGAATTAGAGGGTTTGCTGCCCTTTGAGAGTCTATTTTAGATGCCCTGTACTGGCAGGTAACAGGCCTTTCACAAGGCCCATCTTGTTGGAGCCCCTCCCAGGCAGCCTGCTCAAAAGGCCAAGTCAGCAACAGTTTCTGAGAAGGCAACTAAAGGTGGAGAGCAGCTGGGATGCTGTGGTATTGCCCAAGCCCATCCCTGGGCCTCAGGTCTGAGTGTAGGGCCTGGAGCATTAAAGCAAGCCTGGGAGCAGACCTGGGTCAAGCCCAACTTAGAGGCTCTGCCCTCTGGAAGATTCCGGAATGCTGCTCAACTTGAGCCCCTGTTCTGGATCCAATGGATGGCTGAGCCACTGCCTGGCTGATTGATATGGTTGCTACAGGCAGGCTCCTGTTTCCCAAAGGGACCAAGTTCAGAAAAGAAGAGAGGAAAGAAAGAAGGGAGAGATGGAAGCATGGGAGAAAGGAGAGGGGGAGGAAAATGAAAAGAGCATGACACAGCCGCTTATACAGATAGCCTCTGTCACCAACCATGCCTGGGCCAACTAACATTCCCCTACTTTACCCTCCCAGTAGATCAGCCCCGTGATGATACCTCAGACAGAGCCAAGGTGGGATCGGGTCCCCTGGATATGAACCTGTATCACCAGTGGGTGTCAGAGGAGCCCTTCCAGGCTGAGTCCAGCCTCCTGGCAGCCCTTTGGGGAAGATAGAATGGCACCATCCATTCAAAGATGCAGATGTGGCTCCAAGACACTGTGCATAGCCTTCTAATCCCTCACATCATTCTACCAGGTTACTGTATCTATTGCAGACAAGAGGACATGAAGTTCAAAGATGTGAAATGGCACCGCTAAATGCCATTCACCTCACAAGGAGAGAGATCTAGAACCAGCAGTCAGAACACCACAGACCACACAACTGGCCTGAAACCTCTGGGTCTGACCCAACAACCCCTTGGCTGCTCCCATGCCCTTGCTAAGCACTTGGACCTGAGGAAGCCTAGCACAGGACCTCAGATGATTTCTCCTGGAGCACTGCTCCCCAAACCCCCACCAAGCCAGGTTCCCTAGACCCTTGCCATGGCCCTCCACAGACTGATGGCTCCCTCCCTCTCTCTCCCTTGATGCATCTTACATGTACTCCTAGTTTTACCCTGAAGATAGACATAGCTGTCTTCTGCTAGACTTCTCAAGACGTGGCTTGAGTCTTATCTCTCTGTTACTAGGCCATACATGGCCCGCAGGTAGATGCTCCCAACTGTCCCATGTAAGAAAAGAGGAGAGCCTGAGAAACCATTTGCCTTTAAAACTTTGCTCAGAGTCCATCCTATGAGGCCCTCTTCATGGCTCATGTGGATGGAGCTAACCTCAACTTTCAAGCTTGCCCTCCAGAGCAGCAGGAGAAAACCATTATTCCCTGTGGCCCCCTGCCTCGGCACAAATCTGGTACCAACTGGATCAGTAAACATAGAATTGAATTGCTTTTTATGGTTACACACAAACACACACACACACACTCACACACACGCACACACATAAAACTTTAGACTTAGATTAAGGGCACCCAACCTGAACCAGCCATCTGGGCAGAAATAACCAGGAGCTGGCATGTGAGAACTGTTTGCCAGCTAAGAATGGGAGCACTGAAATAAATCCTAACTTTAAAAAAGAAACACGCCCCATAGATACTTTATTTATATAACACCGTTCCATTTTTAGGTCACAACCTCCTCAAGGTGGGCCCTGCCTGCCCACAGGCCCCTTCTACACCCCACCCAGTAATCATGGCTCTACCTGCCCTCTCTTCCCTCCTGTTTGCCCTGCAGGGTTTTCCTCGATTGTATGGTGTAAGCTTCCAGACAGTCTTGGACCTGGGTCCAGACTCCTTCCCTCCCTCTCTTTCTTCCTCCCTGACCCAGGAGTTGGTGAGGATCAAGTCAGAGCCAGACCTGGAGCTCTGGGGCAGAAAATATGACAGTCAACACCCTCAGTCTGTGAGAGCAACTGTCCCTTGGTTGACCTAGTACCAGACAGAGTGACAACTGGATGCATGGGAGGAGTTAGGTTCTGCCAAGCCAAAGGACCCCACTCCACAGTTCAAACAGCAGTGGGGTGGCTTTGGGTTAGAATGTGGGACTGTTGGAACCAGGGATCTCGTCCTGGACCTGCCTTCACTGTGGTCGCCAACATTTACAGGATTCACTGCCCCCCAGTCCTGAGCCCAACTCCTCAATGGCCAAAGGAATGACACCTGCTGAGGGGACCAGTCTCACTGTAAGGCCAGGAGGTTCACAGTGAACCCCTGTAAAACTTAGCAGCAGGAAGGAAACAGGTTAGAGGGCCATAGGTTTGTCCTGACACTTCCTGTCCTCAAAAGCATTTATGAACCCCAAACCAGGTGGCTTCCCCTGTTTGTGAGCTTTCTGTCTCAGGAGAGGAGCCAGTGGCTCTGAAAGCAACACTGGCGATGCCATCCAAAGGTCAGGAGGCCCTTTGTCACCTGCTCCAGCCCCTCCTTGCTCCCTCATCACTCACCCTCCTCTCCATCCACAGCTTTGCCATCCTGGGTCCCTCACTGGGGCACAAGAACCAACACATCTCTGGCAGGATCCCTGCTCCTAGCAGAAGATCAGGTAGGAACCTTCACTGGGGTGCTTTACAACACTCAGGCCCCCAACAGACTATAGCTGGGCTGTCCCACCCCAAGGACTGGAAATCGAGAAGCCTTGCAGCCATCAGTGGGAAGTGGCCAGCCACCAGACACTGTTGCAGACTAGCAGTGGGCAGGAGCCTGGTCTCAGATGCCCTGCAGGCTGCAGGCTCGGGCTGCCAAGTCTCAGAAAGTCAGCTCCCTTCTCAGAGCAGCACCGCTGGGCCCAGGGCAGAGGTCACTGTCCTATGCTCACGACAAGAGTATGCAGGCCTGGGCTCACCTCACAATCTGGTCTTGTGAGGAGGGGTTCAACACCACTGTTGAACCCAGTGCTTGCGGCACCAGGTCCTCCAGCAGGCCTCTGGAGGGTGCTTGAATACTGTCACCTTGAGGTGGGTCTGGTAGGACAGGTCTGAGTCCCAGGTAGCCTTGGTGTCCACCCTCACCACGACCTCAGCAAGGAGGACCCTGGGGAGCAGTAGCCAGGAGGAGTTCTCAAAACTTTGGAAGAGTTGTGTCCCAGAGAGGGGAGGCTGTTTCCAGGATCCTGGGTGTTCTATTTCACACCATACAGAAATGGCCCATCTGCAAGGGTCTGGGAAAGGGGAATCTTCTGCTGAGTCCTTCTCCCAGAGGCTCCCAGGGCAAGTTCTCTCTTCCAAGACTCTCCTGGACTACCTGGTGAAGACTTGGAGGGTGTAAGGAGCCATCCACCACCCAGGAAGTTTCTCTGGTTTCTGCTGTTGTGCTGTGGACTCGAGGTCAGCGGGCAGTTGAACTTCCATCCAAGGGTTGCTGGGATTTATAATACAAGCTACCACATCTGGCTTCTAACCTGAGTCTGAGGATTGAACTCAGCCATCCAGCTTGCCCAG
Organism: Ondatra zibethicus; assembly: GCA_004026605.1. Taxonomy (NCBI): domain Eukaryota; kingdom Metazoa; phylum Chordata; class Mammalia; order Rodentia; family Cricetidae; genus Ondatra; species Ondatra zibethicus. The sequence continues at coordinate 194,330 of PVIU01000948.1, forward strand.
AAAGTACCCTTCTCTCTCCCCTAACTATCATCACCTTGGCCCCTGCAAAAGATTTTTTAAAATTTCTTTTATTTAACATTTTTTTTCATTTATTTTACATGCCGTCTACAGGAATTGTATAATTTATTTATTATTTATTTTTGAGACAGGGTTTCTCTAAGTAGCCCTGACTGTCCTGAAACTCACTATGTAGACCATGCTGACCTCGAACTCACAGAGATCCATCCGCCTCTGCCTCCCAAGTGCTGGGATTAAAGGTCTGTGCCACCATGCCCAGCTACAGAAGGCAATACTGTAAAGGTATCTTTCTTTTGGCCTGACAATCTACAAATCTATCCTGGTACATTTATCCAGACAGTATTTATTGTGCATCTACCATGTGTTCTAGGCATAGGATATCCACAGGTGAACATATACTCACAGGGCTTGCATTCTTAGAGACGGGGAAAAGACAAAATATAGAAGTAAATCAGTAAATTCGAGAGCAAGTAGAAGGAGGAAGTGCAATGGAGAAAATCCAAGGATGGCAGGGAGAATGCCAGATGGATAGGAGCGGGGTGCAATTTGAAGCAGTTTAAGGATTGTTTCTAAGAAAAGATTTGAGGCAGAGAAGGGAAGCCAATACAGCTAAATTCAAGGGAGTCGGTTGCTCCCAGTCACAGGGGATTCTGGCCTCCTGGGGTCATCTGGCAATGTCTGGAGACATTTTTCATTGTCACAGCTGTAGGAGGAGTTGCTACTGGCATACAGCGAATAAAGTCCCCTGCCGTTCATCAACAGCAGCTCCCTTACAGCACAACTATTCCAGCCAAATTGTCCATAACGCTGAGGTCAAGGCTCCCTGGGGTGAGCGGTGCAGAGGAGAAGGAGCCAGGAGCCAAAGCCAGAGATGTAGATGCTGACCAGAGACCCAGAGTTGTTTTGGAACCAGAGAAGCTGATTCAGAAATTCTTATGGAAAAATATGTGAGACTAGCTTGGGACAAAAATGAAAAGAAAGAATAAACAAGAGTGAGTAGCCTCAGAGAATCTTATATAAAAATCCCATGACATATGGCTTATTTCTTCAATATATAAAGAGTTCTGACAAACGAGAATCTCAATCTTTCTCTCGCTCTCTTTCTTCCTCTCTGTGTGTGTATTTGTGTGTGTGGCTGTGTCTTGCATTTTTGAGACATGATCTCTCTGTGTAGTCCTAGTTGTCCTGGAGCTTGATATGTAGCCCAGGCTAGCCTTAACTTAAAGAGATCTGCCTGCCTTTGTCCCCAAATGATGTCTTTTTTTTTTTTTTTTTTTTTTGGTTTTTTGAGACAAGGTTTCTCTGTAGCTTTGGAGCCTGTCCCGAAACTAGCTCTTGTAGACCAGGCTGGCCTCGAACTCACAGAGATCTGCCTGCCTCTGCCTCCTGAGTGCTGGGATTAAAGGCGTGCACCACCATACCCGGCTTTGAAAAGAACTCTTAAAAGACACTTTCTTAAAAAAAAAATGAGCAAGAATCAGGAATCTTGCAGGAAAAGACTAGACTATAAACATAAGCAAAAATGTCCAATTACTCACAACTTAAAGAAATACTCGGCTCTTAACATCTGAGTGGTAGAGCTCAACATTCACCAGGCCTTAGCATCACATGAATGGATGAATGAATGGATGAATGAATGTCATGAAAGAGCATTTTTTTAAAAAAGAACCAAGGTTGAATATGATTCCACACAGAGTTGCCCAGGCATATGTGAGGTCAGGCTCAGGCACAGCTCTTAAAACACACAAACAGAGCCTCTTAAAAAGCAAATTGCTTCATGTACCCCAGAACCCAAATACTCATCCTTTGAGCAAGCATGTCATTCTAGGAACATAGTCTTCTTTACATTTGTGCACAAAGACTTCTGCATGGATTTCTCTTGGGTAGCACCAGCCATATATCAGAAGTAACCTAAGTGTCCACCAGCTAGGGACTTGTTTACGCTGTGGAACATTAGCAGCTGTTTAGAAGATGGACTCTGACTCTCAGACCTTCCAAAAGGAATGAAAGCATATGTGTTGTGAGATAATGCTCTTGTACACTGTAAAGATTTGTCACTCATATTGGTTTAATAAAATGCTGATTGGCCAGTAGCCAGGCAGAAAGTATAGGTGGTAGAGGTGGGATGACTAGAATAAGAGAATTCTGGGAAGAGGAAAGGTGGAGACACAGTCAGATGCAAAGGAAGCAAGATGAGAACGCCTTACTGAGAAAAGGTACCATATGCTAAACATAGGCAAGAATTATGAGTGAATTTAAGTCATAAAAGCTAGTTAGTAATAAGTCTGAGCAATAGGCCAAAGAGTTTATAATTAATATAAGCCTCTGTGTATTTATTTGGGAACTGAATGGCTGCGGGACTGGGTGGGGCAGAAACTTCTGCCAATACATATGTTCAGAAAAATGAAGCATCCAGAGACTTCTAGAATAGCTTTATTCATAATAGCCCCAAACTGGAAACACCCAAATGCTCACCAACAGAATAGATGAATTGTAGTGAGGTCATGCAATGAATTACTATATAAAACAGAAAAATAAATGAACAGATACACACAGGAACAGAAATAAATTTCAAAAGCATTTTGTTAAGCAAAATAAATCAGTTCCAAGAGTATGAACTATGTGATGCCATTTCTGTGAAGTTCAGTGGATAAAACCAAGCCATGCAGACAAACCAGGGCCTGTTTGACCGAAGGAAGAATAGATTTCTGGAAGAGACAGGGTAATCTTTTGAGAGGAGGGTGATGGAATTAGAGTATGGCTTCCAAGGTGGATGCCTTTGTCAAAATCAGTGGACTGCACACATTTCAGGTCATGCCATCTATGAAATTTGACTTTATCTTTTTTAAAAAATATTTTCATTATTTCATGTATATAAGTGTTTGTCTACATGTATGTCTGCTCAACACATACATGCCTGGTGCCCTTGGGGACCAGAAGAGGATATTGGATCCCTTGGAACTAGAATAACATGTTTGTGAACCACATGTGGGTACTAGGAACTGAGTCCAGGTTTTCTAGAGGAACAGCCAGTGCTGTTAACCACTGAGTCATCTCTTTGATTTTTATCTTAATTCAAATTCAAAATTAACTATTGAATGAAAAAAATTGCTAGCCAAGTTTAATATGCCTTGAAATAGAATAACCTCCAAACAATCATGTGGGGTGGAAAGGAAGAAACAAGACAGAATACACATATTATAGGCTTCTATCTGCTCTAAAGAGGCTTTTTAAAAACATAATCTTGTGTATATGCAAGACTTCTAGAAGGTTCTGTGAGCAAGTGTTGACAGTTACCTTTGGAGAGTAAATGTGGGGGACTCAGGTACGAAATGGAAGACACATTAAGATAGCTCTTTGTACTGTGGTAATTTCTTAGCTTGTTCATATTTTTTGTTACTATGAAGTCTGATTAAGGTCTTGACAACAGGGTGTTCTAAGGTTGAATTCCAACCTCTCTCTACCCTGGATAGGTCAGGAGGGAGGGGGCAGCCTGAGGTGCCAAGTTGGAAGTGGCATTTGGACAGGCAGATCCTGATTCCTTCAAGCTCCTGAGCACCTGAATTCTGCTGGCCCCAGACACCAATGGAAATTAACTGAAAATCTGGTCACAGAGATTTCAGGCTGACATGACACAGTTTTGGTCCCTCCTGTGATGTGGGGAGATTCATCTGAGTGAAAGGATTTTGAATGTGAAGAGGGTGAAACCTCCTGGGAGGCTGAGAGACAAGACTTTTAAGATGCTGTAGGTCTGGGAAGAGGCCACTGGTAAGAAGGGACCTTGCTCTGGGATGGGACAGCCAAATGTAGTTTCTCACCAGACAATCCAGTAGCTGGCTTTTATTTCTATAAATAAGAATGTATCCATGTTCTTATTAATATTATCTTTATCCATTTCAAGAGTGACTCTTAACTGAGTTTATGTCCTCCTACCTGGAGTCTGAAGCCAATGCCTCTCTATTGCTAGCAAGAGGCTTTGGGAGAAATGACTTTACCTGTCCCGGGGAGCTGCCCCAGAGAAACTGAATCCAGAGGGAGCAGGGAAAGAGACACAAAACCTGCCCTTGGAGACACCTTATTTGAGTAAGGAGTCCCTGGGCCTTGGCCTTTGGAATGAAAGATCTTTATGAACTCCTAAGTGCCTGGTAAAGACATTCAGAAGACAATTATTGTCAGAATTTTGTGTTCAGCTAATTGTGACCCCAAATATCTGGTTCACATATTAAGAAGAGGACACTCGATACAAAATGTTGACGGCAAATAGAGGTGGTGGCCAAAGACAGCCTTCCACAACTGGCTAAACCTCAGATAGAAGCCGAAAGTCACGAGCTGGCTCTCAGTCGATGCATGGGGACTGAGGAGGGATGCTGGGTGGAGTTATCAATGGCAGAAGGAAAGGGGTGCTCACCTAAGATGAGGATCCCCAACTAGGGGAAAGGCCCTTACAGACTGTCTGGTCTGGCCCTTTCACAGTGGAAACAGGTGCTCAGAGTGCAGAATGACTTGCTCCATATCACATGTGGGGACCTAGCTGGGTTTATGGCACACTGTAACCACGGGGCTCCAGTGGGCCCCTCGGAGGAACCCTGGCCCTTGGAAAGTGGAGGCAGTGCCGAAGCTCTTTGGTAGCCAAGCACCTGTTCTTTTGCTATCTGCTGACATTTTCCTGCTGCATTCTGTGGAGATGGAGCCACCAAGTGGCCTGGAGAGATGACACCAGACACTGTTGCTTACCCAGCAGCTCCTCATACCATGCCTTCTCTCCTGCTACAATTTAGATATTCATTTGTTTAGTGAATGGAATCCCTTGATCAGGAAACACAAGCTAATCCCCAGTTGATGGTATTGTAACTAAAAGGCATCTTCTCTGCCAGTGGCCAGCCAAAGTAAATGCATGTGACCTGGTCCTACCCAATGAAGTATAAAGGGGAGACTCCAGAGCACCTCTGAGAGAGGCTGTATTTTCCCTAACAAAAGAGAAAGATGTGCTTTGGCACCATCAGAACCCCCCACAACTCCTGCACCCTCTCTTCATTCCTAGAAGGAACATAAAAGAAGTAGATGTAACCCAAGGTTCCAGCAAGAGGGCAAAGTGTCTCCCTAAGGATGACAGAGTGAACTTACAAGCCTTTGGCTGTGTAAGTGAGCCATGGGCTGATCTTACCTCCGCACTTCCATTAAGTAAACACCCAAGGGTCCTACAGCCAATGAACCGTCCACTGCAGTTTCGATTATTTACAGGCCAAAGCATTCCACATGAATGCAAGCCAGACATACTGGTGCACCTCCACACAGCTTTAAGAGATGTCACTCAGCGACAGACTTAGGTCACTCCCTTCCACTATGGGTCCTGCTCTCCAGTTGGTATTTAGTACTAGAGTCCCCCACTGACCCTACCAAACCCTTTCCTCCCCACTGGCCATGCTACTTATCTTTCAGTGCCCTCTTGGGATGCTCTTCTGCCCTGACCTTTCCCACTGCATCAAACATGTGCCCATTCTATACACATCAGTCCCTGACTTATTGGTCATACTCTTGGTGACCTGCTCTGGCTCAGTCACAGTGCTGGCTCTATACCCGGCAGCAGTCGAAGATGTCAATCACAATAGGATCATCACTATTTCTATCACACTCTCCTCTGGGAGGGTCTTAGGGAAAGGACCAGTTCTGTCTGCTTCAGGACTATCCTGAGCCCATCTCAGAGGGGGCAACTGGAAGGCCTTATGGTTAGAGATCTTTCCTGGGTAAGCAGGACCTTAGTGTAGGCTGACTCCCAGCCACCTACCTTTCCCTGTAAGCCCAATAAGGCCCAGGCCCTTCCTGGCTAGAGGAAGGAGAAAAGGGTTTAGAGTGAGAGGCCTGTCTTTGTGGGAACCAGAACTGCCACTACCTGGGCATAGAACGCGTCCCTTGGCTACTGTAAGCCTTGTTTTTTCTTCTAGGACAAGTGAGGATCCTAACGCCGGCTTTCTCACCGGGTAACCACAAGTGTGGAATATGATAACTGGTAGATTCACCAGGTCCAGGAAGGGCAGGCACCCAGGAGGTGGACAGAGAGTAACTGTTTATTCATCCACCTCCCTCTGTCTCCTCCACAAGGCACAAAATCACAGACCAGTCAGCACGCTGGAACTTTCCACAGCAGGCAGAGTATTTGACAAGAGTAAGCCTTCAACAGTGCAGTCAGGAGTTCTCCCTCTCAAGGAACCAGGCGCATACTTGGTTTCTGATGGGGTTTCCTTGGATCCCCATACTATCTTCTGCCCAGAAAAATGGCATCCGTGGGCCTTATCTACCCACCAGTGCTTCTTTTCAGCGGGGAAGAGAGTGTCACAGAGGTACAAGAGAGAACTTCCTCTCCTGTCTCCCTTTCTTGTGAGGGGTCTTATGGGTTCCCATGGACACCCTGGAGTAATTTCCCATACTGCCAGGTCAGTTGATTTACTCTGGTAGGGTCTGGGACCAAGAAACATCTCTCAGCCGAAGCCACACTGTTGCCACCAGGCCTGGCCACAATGTACAGCCAGCAGGGGAAAGGCCTTCCCAGAGGAGCTCGGACTCCAGCAGGACAGACTAACTAGTGGCCCAGAATTTGGAGATGAGCTGTTGAATCTGCTCTGGGTCTAGCCAAGGGGAGGCTTAGGTAGCCCACTTTGATACCACCCCCACAAAGAGACACCACTGTCCATCCTCAGAGTGTAATCCCAGATGTGCTGGGCTATCAGAAGTAGCATTTCCAGAAGAATCAAACCGAGTTCCCTGGAAAAACAGTTTTCTCGGGAGCCTAGGCCAGGGGCCTGAGCTGTTTCTGGCCAAGACAATAAAGGAATCTAGGAGTTGAAGGAGACTCAGTGGGGAGCTGGGAAAGGGGTTTGAATTGTTAATTAATATGAAACAAGGCAAGTAATAGACAGGTCAGCCAAGGGTGAGCAGGAATGTTGTGATGTTCATTAGCACCTCAGGCTGCTCAGCCTTTGGTGATGGCGCCATGTAGGGTCCAAGTCTTCAGGAGGCTTTGACTCCGACTCTCACTCTGGCAGTGAGAAGCTGTTTAAGATCAGAGTTCAGTCGTGGATAGGAAGTCCCCTCAGAGTGACAGAGATGATCTGGGGCATCCTGAAGAGGCACAGGGGCTGAGCTCTCATCCTGATGATCTGATCTCCATGTGGACACCATGGGAACAAACCTGTGAGAACCAGAGCCCAGCATGGGACCAGCAGTCTTTCAAAGTCACATGGTGCAAGATCTTGAGTCCTGGTCCCTGTTTCCTGCCTGTCCCAGAGGAGATAGCAGGGTCCTAGGAAAGATGGCCCCCATGACCTCTCAAAGGGCCTCACTTCTCTTCTGAGCCTATTATCTTTCAGTCCCCTGCTGCCATCTCTGAATCTGAGCCTAGAGAAAGAGGTGGCTAGTTGGCTAGATCTTCTTGGGGTGTTGGCATCATGGGATCACACGTGGGCCTGAGCACCAGTGTTCTGTGCAAGGTGTGCCGGAAGGTCCATAGTCCTCAAAAGGGTTGGGGGCCATGCTTGTGCTCCTATGGCTCTTCCTAAGTGTTAATTCTTGTCGAATTAGCCCAGTCAGGGAAATCATCCAAGTTAAACATGGATCGTCCCCAGGTGTTGACTGATAGAAACACACTTGCGATTCCAATGCAGTTCATTATAAATCCTGTTTTTACCTACAGAATAAAAACAGGATCAGTCAGCAACTCAGGTCTTATCTGGGCCCCGTGTTCCTGCATTCTGGGCCCCTGTCATTCTCAGACAAAGCAATCCAAGTGTCATTGTTGCTGAAGGAATCCCTGGGAAGGAGTCAGCTCAGGTCAGTTCTCTACATGGCGTTGGGAAGTGACTTCAGAGACATGATGTGAGGCATCTGCCACTCCTTGTGACCCTCCAGCTCTTTCTGCCACCCAGGTTGCATGCTTTCCTATGTATCATGAGTCATTACCCCAAATCCCTAGCACAGACTTTATGCTGGGACTCAGAATCAGATTTGCAGCTGTGGTTTCTGAGATTCATGTGCTTAAAGAAAACTCAGGAGGAAACCCAGAGTATACCAGGTAAGGACTGGTTCTGACTCCCCAGTTCACCTACTCACTCTTACCCAGTCCAGAGCCACAGAGTTACTCTTCCCCCATCAGAGGTGAGAAAGCCAAACCTGGCTTGAATTGCTCTGCCTGTGACTGTATTTGCTTCCAAGGCATCATTGACTTCTAAGCAAATGGGCTTCCCATAATACATCCCCTCTTCAGACACCCCACAAGCCTCTCTGACTACCGACCCCCTCCTGGATGGCTACAGGGTTCTTGCTGGTTGTGAATTCTGCTGTCATGTGAGGGTCCCACTCCATCCCTTCCAAGTGTTCATCCAGGACTTCCCTGGGACCCACAAAGGTTTCTCCAGATAGCACCTTCCATGAGACAGAACTGATATGAAATAGCAGATCATTTCAGTAAATAAGAAAGGCTACACCATAAATGAAAATGCCAAATATAAGTCTTGGTGTTCTGTGGTATTCTAAGATCACATGAGATCCTCCTGCTATCCTTTCCTTGTGTGTGTGCAGGTCTGCTCGCGTGTGCTTGCATGTGTGGGGACTAGAAGCTGGTGTTGAGTGTCTTCCTCTATAATTCTCCGCCTTTAAATGTTTTTTAGATTTATTTTATGTGTCTGAGTGTTTTGCCTGCATGTGTGTATATGTGCAGTGTGCATGCCTGATGGCTGTAAGCCACTATGTGGGCATTGGGAACTGGACCTGGGTTCCTCTGTAAGAACAGTGAGTGCTCTTAACCACTAAGCCATCTCTCCAACCCTCTGCTTCATGAAGCATGAATTTCACTGATTTGGCTATACCAAGGAGCTGGCCAAGGAGCCCCTGAGATCCTTCTGTTTTCACTGCCTGAGTCCTGGGATTACAGACATGCACCACCATGCCTGGCTTTTTGTGTGGGTACTGAGGATCCAAACTCAGGTCCTCGTGCTTGCACAGCAAGCATTTTACCAACTGAGCCATCTCCCCAGCCCCATATGCCATCCTCTTGAAACTCACACATCATTCACAAGTAAGACATCCCTTATACCAATAACATCCAAAAGGAGCAAATAAAAGGAGCTATTACCATGTCAACAACTTTGAGGTGTCCATAGGCAAACACGATGGCATTAGGCGGGGTGGCCACAGGCAACATGAAGGCAAGTGACGCACTCATGGTACAGGGAATCATGACGTATAGCGGATGGATGCCGATGGAACGAGACTGGAGAGACACACAACACCGCAACTCACAGCACAGAACATGCAGAAGCCCCCCGGCCATCCTTCAGAGGCATTCCCTGAGGCCTGGCTTACGTTCCAACCTTCACAACTGTGTCTGGCTGGTCCCTATGAACTTCGCACTTCTCTGCATGATAACAAAAGACTGAGCTCAGAGACGACCTCCCTCGGAGGCCTTTCCAGTTCCCCTCAATTTAGCGCATAGGTTTCATGGGGGGGAGCACTTGCTGTGAGCCAGAGGCCATACTGGACCTCTAGACTACACTGAATCTTAAAATGTCCCGTGAACTATCTGCTTGCCTTTTCTTACCTGCAAATGCTTCCATGGGATTGCTCTGTATTGGGAACCTGGTATCCACCTCTTTCATTTTACATTTTAAAATTCTACTACATCTATGAGCACAGAGTTGGCCTTCATCGTCTATTTAGTGAATAAATAAATAACATAATTTTAACAGCTATCAGAGGGACTCTTTATCATGTATATTTCCATGTATAAACACATCTACAGAAATCTCACTGTAATGATTTAATATCAAAACACAGGCAGCTGTCTCAATGGCCAGCAACAGCAGGATGGTGTGTACAAACAGTGCCACTCAGCTGAATGCTCACCGCTTTCACTGTGGATGGCCAGGCAGGAACATGAAGGGCCTTAATGGTGAGCCTCTTCCTTTTTTGAGATTTTTTTCCCTTTATGTAGGTGAGTGTGTCTGAATGTATGTGTGTGTATCATGTGCAAGTAGTGCCTGAGGATGCCAGAAGAGGGTGTCGGATCCCCTGGGACTGGAGTTACAGATGGTGTAAGCCTCCATGTGGGTGCTGGGAACTGAACTTAGGTCCTACAATAATAAGAATAATCAATGCTCTTAACCACTGATCTATCTTTCCAGTCCCATAGAAGAGCTTATTTTCAAAAGCCCCAGCGACCTCCTTAGGGCAAAGCCTGCATTTGCCTAGCTGGGGCTGTTTGTGCTCACAGGGTTCACAGGAGATGACATAGTCCTTTGCTGAAGAGAGGAGCATCCCCATTGCTTGCCCAGCACTGAAAGACCCTCCTTTCGCCATTTCTGCTCCCTTTCCTCTCTGTCCTCCTTAGCCTGTCTTCTTCCTCCTCCCCTCAGCCTGTCTCCTCTCCAGTCCTCCTGTCTTTCTTTGTCCTCTTTTTCCTCCTCTCCCCCTACCTCTCCCTTCTCCACTTCCTTACCCCTCACCTGCTTAGGGAAGGAGACAGTTCCCTTTCTATTTTAAACACGTCTATCTTCCCCAGGAATCAAAGGGAAAAAATGTTCAGATTTGGTTTTTGGAACTGAATGACCCAGGCTGCTTGGATGAAAATTGGCCAACTTTGTCACTGGACTCAGATCTTCTGTGAATCTGTCTCTGAGCTTGGACTAACCACAGCTTTCCCTGTTACTCTCCAGGGCGGGCTTTGGTGGCTGCATTGTCCAGGTTCTCTGTGGGTCATGTATGTTAGGGGACTGTCAGCACACCTCATGGGGCTCAGAGCTTCTGGCTTTTCCTGAACTCGCTGAGGTCAGTACAGCTTTTAATGAATGACAGAGGGAATGTAAAAACATGACAGCCAATTTCCCAATAGGCTTTGCTTCCTCCTCAGTTCCCAGCCCACAGCTGAGCTTGCCTGTAAATACTGGACTCGACCTCCATCAGCCCTTCCTCTGTCAACTCCATTCTCTGTCTCAGATCCCAGTGACCCCTCTCTTCCTGGGAAGTCTTCAGGCATGCCCTCTCCTCCTCTTGCCAGAAAGACCTATCCAATCCTCCCATTCTCAAGTCCCACATCCCCTGGGCTTCTTTCTGTGGTCTTAGTCAGTGATATCTGCCCTCTTCTCATCATCCCGAAAAATAACTCAGGTAGTTAGATTAATATAGTAGTTGTGTGGTTGGTGGTGGTGGTGGTGGTGTGTAACTGGAGATTGAGTCCAGGACCTTGCATACCCCAGACAAGTGCTTTACAGCTAAACTATATCCCTAGTTTATTTTAGCGGTTTTTTTTGGGGGGGGGGTTAATTATTGAGACAGGGTCTCACTAAGTCACCTTGAACCTACAACCATCCTTCCTCCCTCTCCCAAACCATCTGGCTCACTGATCCAATGAAGTTTGAGTGCCTGGTCCTTGGGCAGTAGTAAAGAAATTAAAAAAAAAAGGTAGAGAGAGGACAATGCAGTGAGAGAGGGCTTCAGGACCAGAGTCATCAAGTGTGCACAAGACCACATCAGAGCCAGGACCACATCTGGGTCTTCAAGCCTGGAGAGGCTTCGAATCCTAATTTTACTGCTTCGCTAGAGACTTGGGAAATGGTTCTGGGTTCACAACTTCCCATGAAATGTTCTGCCCTTCTCAGGCAGAGTTACTTACCATGGAGGCAAAGATAGGCAGGAACAGGGTAGTGGTAGCCACATTACTTGTGCACTCTGTAGTCATAGCAACAAGACAGGACAAGATGAAGGTAATGGCAGCAGGTCTCACTGAGCTCAAGGGCTCCATCTGTCTTGCCATCCACTCAGACAGCCCAGAGGCCTGGGAAGCACAGAATGTTATCATTTCGGGGCTCCTGGTTTAGAATTCCTCCAGGGTCCAGGGAGCTCAGTCTACCCTGTGTCCAATTCTCTCTCACGCACATAAGTAATCTGATACATCCCTACAATTTTCATCCTCCTCAATCTTTTGGTTCCTACAACTTTGCTTGTGGCTGAGCTGGTCTATTAACTAGATTCAAACATCAGATGTTATCTGAAGGTTCCTGTCCAAATGTCCACATCAGGCTCAACAGGGCCCTATCTAGGTTCCTCTTCTTCGGTCCAGAATCTGCTTCTTCTTCTGGGATCCCCAGCTAGTGAATGGCTCCACCTGCCACTGCTGCTGGGAGTCATAGTGGAGGGTTCATGACCTGCTAATTCCTGGTACTCAGGCGCAAGTCACCCTAGATGGCTCTTACCCACCTTCTCCCCTTAGTCTTCCACATGCTCCAGGCTTGGAAGAATGATCTGGGCCACTGAGGATTTAGCCTTGGCGCTCTTGGATGGGATGACAAGAGCAAGAAGCAGATGAGAGGCCAAGGGCGGAGCCTTGGAAATGTCACAGCTATGGGAGAACTGAAGAAGAGCCAGCAGAGGAGGCTGAGGAGGGACAACGGAAGACAGAAGGCAGAAGGAAGAGGTATCCTGGAGATCACATGATGGCAAGTGTCAAGGAGAAAGTGGCCAAGTTCAGAGGAGGTGTTAGATGAAGACTGAGAGCCCACTGGTTCTTCTCTAGCCCTGGTGGATTCAGATCACCACCCCACACTCAGGATGGCTGCTCTCAAGTGTACATCTGAGTCAGCTCATTCCTGGCTGTTTTTCTTTGCCTGCTATCCTGAAAACAGAGCCTTAGAATGCAGGCTTCTGCTGGCCTCTCCAACCTCACTGCCTCAACCGGGTACCTCTTTCATCTTATGTCACTTCTTCCCAAAAGGCTCTTGTAGATGCACCTAAATCTCTAGACCTTGAAGTCTTCAACAACAGATACTATGCCTCAATGTCCTCTATAACTTCTGTGTCTGTTCTATCACTAAGAACATACTAGGAAATTTTGATAGGTGAGAGAGAATGCCAGATGGAGAAACAAATTAGTGGGTGGAGGAATGGTGGAGAGAGAAGTAACTAGACTGGTGGATTTGTTCATCTGAAACATGTATTAACTTATATAAATACATAATCTATATATCACGCTGTGAATATCCCCAGCAGTAAAGAAATGACATGCATGTATTCACTGTGCACCAGGCTTTGTCCTAGATGCTAAGCAAACAGCACAATACAGACCAAGTCTATCTGTTACATTATGTTCCTGGATGGATGGGAAGATGGCTGGATGTGTTGAGTGGATGTATACATGGATAGGAAGGAAGGAAGAATTAAGAAGAAAATAAGAAGGAGGAAGGAAAGAAGAAATGAAGAGTGAATGAGTGGGATGGGATGGATACAAGGGAAGGAATGGAGAGAAGGGGAAAAAGGGAGGGAGGAAGAGAGAGAGAGGATGGGATAGATGGATGGGTGTTAGCAGCCCCAAGCTAGCTTAGCCCCTTCTGCTCTGGAGATAAAAGCTGATCTTCTCCTATGCTGCTAAGTACTTCGCTAGAGAGAAGTTTTGAAATTCTGAAACCGTGTCAACAAGGAGTTCAGCAAATGGAGGACCCACAGGATGTGGTGAGAACACTCAGGAAGATTCGAGAGATTTTCCTAGGATTCATCAAGGCTACAGCGTCCTCAGCTTCTCCTGCTTCCCTGCTCCCCCCTTCAGGACACTGTTCATGGTGACAGCACAGAGTCCCATTCTTAAAGAATATGCAACTCTGTGGTGGGGACAGATAGCCCAGGGATGGGAGGGGTGGATGGTGGCGTTTACCACCTCTCAGTAGAATTCAAGGGCCAGCTAGAGCTGGACAAATACCTCACATCCTTTTGCCATAGCAAATCCTCCCCCCAAGAGCAGCACTATGTTCCAGGGCACTTTCTCTTGGGTGAACTTCCAATCCAGCAGTGGGGGGGGGTAGAATGGAGTTTTCATTTCTGTGAAGAAAAAGAACACACATGAACATGTGTGCATACATGCATTAGAAAGCAAGAGATGTAATCAGAAGAAATAGGCCAATAAAGATAATGGGGTACCAGTGCATACCTGCGGTTAGCTAAAGTTTGTGATAATCGCTGTACCTCTTGCTGGGGAGGATTTGGTTATATTCTTGGCTGAGGACATAGTAAGTCAGAACCACCTTTTTGAAAAGCCATTTGGTCATATATTATTAAAAACTGTTAAGTATTTAAGGGCTTCTCCATTCTTTTACCATGACAGTAGCACTGCTAAGAATTTAGCCTAAAGAAACACCTTCAAAGAAAAAGCCATATCCAGAATATTTAACTTACAATGAAAAGTTCAGGGCTAGTGAGATGGCTTAGGGCGAATAAAGGTACTTCTCACCAAGCTCGAACCAACTCCCAAGAGACCTCCACACTTGAACCTTGGTGCTCTCTCCCTCTCTCTGTCTTGGTCTCTCTCTCTCTTTTTCTGTCTCTCTCTCTCTCTCTCTCTGTCTCTCTCTCTGTCTTGGTCTCTCTCTCTTTTTCTGTCTCTCTCTCTCTGTCTCGGTCTCTCTCTCTGTCTCTGTCTCTCTCTCTCTCTCTGTCTCTGTCTCTCTGTCTTGGTCTCTCTCTCTTTTTCTGTCTCTCTCTCTCTGTCTTGGTCTCTCTCTCTTTTGCTGTCTCTCTCTCTCTCAGTCTCTCTGTCTCTCTGTCTCTGTCTCTCTTTCTCTGTGTGTGTATGTCTCTCTCACACACACACGGGGGGGGAGTAAGTTAAAAATTTTAAAGAAAAAAAAGTGCCAAAATACTCCACAGCAGGATGGTTACAGGGTCCCTCTATGTGATAAAGTATTAAAGAAGGTCAATTTGGTAGCTGTAGCACAGTGGGAACGTTTCCAGTGAAATTCCAAGCCAATAAAACGCAAAACAGCAAAGGGGCAGGGTTCCAGCTCTGTGTGCTTAGAGGCCAACTTCATAGTCTATATGCATATCACAAAAACAGGAAGAAAAATATTGACATCATTATGGAGAATTTGAAATACTTTCTATGTCTGTTGTGATGTATAAATAAGATTTCAAATATTGAAATGCAAAAAGAAAATCTACATATCTTGAAAATCGCCATTTCCCTAGGCTTTGTAATGTAACCAGTCATGTGCAGTAGGATAGAATTCTCTGCCCGCTAGATCATCCCATAGGTTCCCTACGCTCTCAGGACCCCAATCATGATGGCTGTAAAGTCATGAAAGAAGCCTTACCTTCCTCAGTCTGGCTGCTGAAGTTGAACTTGGGCTTCTGTGAAGGTACAATGAAAAGCAAGATGGCCACAAAGATGGCCACTGTGGCATCAGTGACATAACTATGTAGGGAAGCACACGTAGGAACTCAGTGATAGTCATACGACAAATTTGCCCCAACCCACAGTTCTGTGTCTAAATGCTCCTTTAGGGGGAAATGGGCTGTTAGGTATGAAAACCAGAGTCCCCAAAAGCAAGGTTAGGAGTGGGTGGGAGACTGAGTCTGGCTAGAACCAACATTCTGAAAAACTTGACTACCAGCTTTGGGTGATCACCCAACCCCCAGAGTCTCACTCCCTGCCCGCCCCCCATCTGCCTACACTGCTTCATGAGTGAACTTCGTGATTTTCTAACCAGGAAATTTAGACTTCTGGATTCACTGGAGCTCACCGACTCCTTGGCTAAGCTGAATAACCAAGATGGAGTAGCCAGCTGCAGGCAGCCACCTCCCGGCTCACATCTTCTACCTTTGCCAGAATAGTCATTCCTCAACCTTTCTTGAATGCAGTCCCATCAAAGCCAGGGAGAATACACATGTACTCCCACCCACTAAGCTTGCAAGTAACCTTGCTGCGTCTTAGATAGGTTCTGAAGAAAGATAAGAAATTAAGATGGCAGAAACCACAGCTCTAAGGGACCTACTCCAGTCCAATAAACTATACCGGAGCTCTGGCCACCCTGCTAACCAAGCATTTTTAGTTCGGCCCTCTGAGGCACATGCGGGAGGCACAGAAACAAAGGCATCTGCAACTTTCACCATCAAGATTGATAGAAAAAGAACGAAGCCCACGGAATATTCCTCTAAAGCCTAGCTCCAGAACATAGCTCCAAGTTGCACCCTCCTGTTGCTGCCTGTTACTGAGAGCAGCGGCATTTAGACAGCAGATCTAAACTAAGGCCTTCCTCTGCAACGACTTACTTGGTATTTCCATTGACCCAGGCAATGGACAGCCAGCCAGGCATGAAGCCGGGGTCTCGGGAGAACCATAGGATGATGAGCAGCACGAAACAGAAGAGCACGTTGCATTCGGCATAGGACAAGGGCCCCAGCTTCCTGTACTCCTCCTGCAGCACCTTGTAGGCAACCTTCTCATTGTTCCTCCTCTTCAGCCCACAGCAGACGCAAGATGCTTTAAGTCTAGACCACGTAAAGGATGAGAGGCTAGCAGGGCAGATGGAATGACTAAGGGGCAGCTGAGCTAGAGTCTGGCCTCGCCGACTTCACAGCAGAATGCTGGGTCCTGACGGGCCCAGGCCTCCCTCTTTCCTCCTCTGATTTTCATCTGCTTTCCCCATCCTCCCAGATCATCTTAGGGAGAGACCGTTGAGAGGTAGAGGCTGAAGACCCAGAGCACAGCCCCAGGAACACCTCCAAAGCTGGGGGTGAGGTGGCACAGAGGGGGTGTACCACCATCACAGCCAGGTCACAGGGACAGCAGTAGACGGAAAGGAGAGGCTACAAGGATGAGTGGGGGGACAGTGTTAATCGTGTTCCTCAGCAGAGCTGATGGAGCTGTTAGCAGAGGGAAGATAGACTGTGCTCCAGGGTCCCCAGGGAGGCTCGGGGAAGTTCTACAGCCTGCGGGATCTCACAGAATCCTCACACGATCCCCAAGCTTTCCTCTTCCCACCACAGCCTGGAACTGCCTTCCATGGTGCTGGGATCTTGCCCCCATCATAAACAGTTCCGGAAGGTAGAAGAAAGGAGAGGGCCCTGACAGAATTGGCCAGACAGGGGTGTAGGCCAGACGAGGTGTAGGGTTAAGGACTCAGGAGACCTAGGGTAGGCAGCAGCTACAGCTGAGACAGGAAGGAAGCCAGCCTAGGCTCTACTTTGGGATGGTCCCTTCAGGGTGTTCCACTGGCAGATGGGCCTGCCAGAGTGGCTTACAAGGCCTCCTCTGGGGAGGTGCTGGCTTGAAGTGGCAGTAAGGAGGGGAATTTTTGGAGAAAGGCGATTGGACAGCATGGAGTGGGTAACTGGGGCCAGTAAAGTATAAAAGGCAGGCCCCAGGTTCTTCTCAGTGGGTGTGTCCCACATATGTCCCACCTCTATTGGTCTCAAAGCAATGGAGTAAAGCCAAGAGCATTGTCCCTGGGGAGCTATCCCCTTCAGAACCCTTTCAGGGCCCAGCACAAAATTCACAGGAGGGTTGAGTTGACAGAAAGCGTTTGGTGCTCACAGCCATGCTGGATGTGAACCACCTTTGAGGACAATGTCAGTGCCAGGGGCATGGCAGACCTCCAAGGACACTAGGTCATCAGGACTTAAGGCAGCAGTGAGAACCCTGTGTCTGCAGAAGCAGCTGGAAGCTCCATGCTGAACTGGGGAAGGCCTCCCTCAGAAAGCCCACAAGTGTGGGGATGGCTCTGCTGTCACGGGTGGGGACCTCTCTGCCATCACGGGCTCCAGAGTCTATGCTCTTCCAAGCACAGACCTGCCACTACTTGCCATCCTAGAGACTTCAGAGCTGTTCTGAGGACTCCTATATTGCAGGATAAGGGGTGACCTTGGTATGTTTTGTTGCCTAGCCTGAGACAGGCAATGAGAAGCCTGGGCCTAACTGGTGCAGATAAAATGTTCCCGGTTCAGACTGCAGGGCCACCATGTGGGATGTTCAGTCTTCTGATGCTCACCCCCCACAGGGGTGACGCTAAACCTCCTGACCCTTGTTCAGTTTAACTGGGCACCTTTTCCTCTGGGCTCATTTCATCTGGTGGCTCCTGTGGACATCCTGGAGTTGGGTTAGGGACCACAGTGTCCTTGGTGCAGAAGAATGGCCTCCTTATGGCACATCACAGTGAACTAGGTATGCTCCAGAGCCACAGAGAGCGAGAGGATCCCTGGGTCCACTGTGCCTCGCCATGGCACCAGAGGGAAGAGCTCTCAGAAAGAACACTTGTTCCATTTTCATCTGAGGCTGGCTAGGATGCTTGAGGGCAAGCAAGCCAGTTGTAACATGCCACATCATTCTTAGTGGTCCCGGGTGAAGGTCTGTCACTGCCCTTAAACTCATGCAAGACAGGCTTTCTCCCAAGACCTTAGTACAGCTACCCATCTTTAGGCGAGAATCTTAAAGCTTGATCAAGACACAAGGGACAGTAGAGGCACCTTCTGTGACTGGGAAGCCTGATTCTTGTCTTCACCAGACCTGGTCCAGGAGGCCACAGATGCGTGGGGAAATCACCAGGCAGGGTGTGGCCTAAGACAGAGGACCACTCCTATTTCTGCTGAGCTGTTTGCTCTCTGCCTTATGGATCTGCAATGGAAACCATGCTGCACCTGGTGTCTGAGTTAGAGTGGCATGCCAAGGAGGCCTGGGGTAGAAGAAAGTCCTGCTTCTCTACTGCCTGCAGCCAGAAGTCCTGATCTATTCACGGCAGGTGCTGTTCAGGCTTTCTCACGCCCCATGAGAGCAGTAGAAGCTGTACAGAGCTGGATAGAACCATAGCTGGGTTGTCCCTAAGCTTTCAGGGCCCTGGCGTCCCTGTCCGTGTCTAGCTGGGAGACTGATGGTGCTCTGAGAGCCCAGCCAGCTCCCTCTACATAAGTAACCTTAGGGTTTTAGGGAAACCCACGGCCATTGATAGTCCTAACACCAGGAGAGCAACCCTTGGCACGACCTCTGGAGTTGACTCACTGGACTCCAGTCTCAGGCCTACCACTTCCGGGCTGTACAACGTGGCACGGGTCATATAGCCTCCTCAGTTGTTGTATCTGTATATTGGCAATAACTACACTAGCACTTACTACACAGGTTGCTGAGAAGATTATTAATTCATAAATGTTTAGTACTTAAAATAGTGTCTGACATGCAATGTGTCTCTCTTTCTTTCTCCTTCCTTCCTTCTTTTGTTTTGTCAGTGCTGATGATGGAGTCCAGAGCCTTATACCATGCAAGTACTCTGGGCCCTTGGGATTTTATCTGTGTGTGTGTGTGCATGTGTATGTGTGTATGTGCGCATGTGTGTGTATGCATGTGCACATGCTACAGCACAAGTATGGAGGACAAAGGAAAACTTGTAGGATCAGTTCTCTCCCACCATGTAAGTATGGGGAATGGAACTCAGATCATCAGGCTTGACAGCAAGTGCTTTTATCCACTGACCCCCTGGCCATTGCTGGTCTTCTGTTTTTATCTTTAAGACAAGATCTAACTATGTAGTCCAGGCTAGTCTGGAACTCATGATCCTCCTATGTCAGACTCCTGAAGGCCTGGATTACAGACTTGACTACTACACCTGATAGTCACTTTAATTTCTTTGCTTCCTGAGGCAACACAGATGTCAACCTGCAGCAGGTTCAAGGGACCATCTGGACCAGTCCACTGGATGGATATGAGTGAATAGCAGGACTTAGTCCTGGTGCATATTCAAGAAGCTGAGTGAAGAGGGCTGCTGTCCGTGCTTCCCTTTGGAGGTGGGGGAGTCTGGACATGGGGGGGTGGTTGGTTGGAGGGGAACTCTGCTTGATGCTAGTAAGTGATGTTGTAATTGCTCTGAATGGTGTAGCAATTTTAAAATGTAATTTTGTGAAAATGGTTCCTCTTTCAGAAGAAAATAGATTTTTTTCAAATGCCCTATTTCCCCCATGAAGTCACAGGTTCCTAGGCCTTCTGTCCTCTCTACCAAGTCTCCTCTGTGGAGTCAGAGATGCCTCTCTTTTTCTGGGTTCAAGCTCCCTTGTGGTTCCTCACTTTCTTCCCTTCAGGGGTGACATAGTCACCTTCGTGCCACTGGTAAATTTATGTCCGTTAAAACAACAACTTAGCTAGGCCCAGGGGGAGGCAGAGGCAGGCAGATCTCCAGGACAGCCAGGGCTGCACAGAGAAACCCTGTGTTGGGGGTGGGGGCATAGCTATTTGTCAGTCTCATGTCATAGTTTCCATCCAAAGTCTGGCTACATCAGAGGTGACTCTGGGTGAACTTGACAGTGCTGGGAATAGGAAGGTAAACTTTCCAGGCTTGGCACATTGCTGAGAACACCACAGGCATGCAGTGAAGGTCTGGGCTTAGACTAACTCAGACTGTGTAAAGAGGACTACTAAACCCATGTGGCCAAGGTAATGTGTCCAGCTGTGCTGGCTTGGCATGTGGAGACAGCCTTCTGTTTCAATTACCTTAACCTACATAGGTGGCACACCTGCTCTTGCTCCCTGGGCCAAGAGACATGTAGGAGTCAGAGGGGCCCTGGTTCACAGCGAAGGGAAGAGGTGGCACTGGAGTATGAGGACAGGTGTGAAAGCATAGGACTGTGATACACCCAGTGGTGGCTCGGAGGAACAGAAGAGAGGGAAAGCTGGGAAAGGGGCAGCCCTTGAGCTGGCTTTCAGTGCTGGGGAGGTGAGCAGGAAGAAGGTAGGAAGTCTCCCTCTGGGCTGAAGGAACAACACATGCCAAGGTCCAGCAAGCCTCCAGACCTGATGAAGATGCGAGAGCAAGCCAGCAGGTCAGGCTGGAGAAACGGCACCTGGTGGGAGAACTTTGTAGAATGACCAGGACTGAGGGCTTGGTAAAGGGGTCTGGCACCCTCAGATGCTAGCCTGAGAGCAGCCCGCACTTACTTGGACCTCATGTAAAAGCACTGGAGCCACAGCCAGGCCAGCACCAGCATCATCAGCATGTTGGGGAAGGCAAATCCAAACCAAGATGCAAAATTCATGACGTCTTTACTGTCAGGAAACAATCTGAAAGGAGAAACACTAGTCTGTACCTCCACGGCCATGCTGAGCTGTGGGGACCAGGTCAGGCAGATGAATCCTGAGAGATAGATGGGTCTGACCACTGGCCATGTAAGCCTGGGGTCCAGACACCAGAGTTCATCATTATTTGGGACCCCAGAACATGGACTCAGCAGGAGGTAAGACTGAAGAATGAATGACTAGGGACACTTCTGTGGGTACAGACCCTGCTGAATGTCTCATGAAAGCACAGCCCAAGCCCCTGGAAAAGCACACCTTTGCCACTCACGCACATGATCTGGCTGACAGCTCCAGCATCGATGCCTCTGAAACCTCACTCTGTGTGTTTCTGTGGGGACTTCCCTGTTGACAGCAAATCTTAAACATTCCCCAGGATGGGACTGGGGTTCTCCACTCCCTGCCTCCCTCCCAACCCAGGCTCTGCCTCCCTAAGCTCTTTTCTAGCCTGATTAGCTAGAACTTGCCCCACTCAGCCCAGGTAGGCTGGATTTTTGTTTGTTGGTTTGTTTGTTTGAGTAGAATTTAAGGGAAAGTCCTAGGGTTGTGATCACAGAAAAGACCCTAGTGATTGATTCTCATGTTTTTGACTTGGCAGTCTGGCTGCTGCCCTGTCTGCCACTCTCTCCTTCACGCCTCAGTTCCAGTGCCAGCTGCCCTCCCAGCCCCTGTCCAGAGCTCTTGTCTACACAAAAGAGGCACCTCCTCCTTTTTGTTCCTTACCATTATAATTTGTACATACTTCAATTAACACATTTATTTGCCAGCTACCTGAAGATCTCTATAGCTGACACCCCCAGCAGACCATGAAAAGCCTATGATGGAGCCCAGACTTCTTTCCCCTCCATGATCTTCCAAGCCCACCCTGCACAGGGCAGAGCCCACACACGGGATCCTCACAGCTTATGTCCCTTTGCAGTCAAAGACGGACACTTCTGTGCTATTCTTGTAGTGCACCCGAGGTCTCAAGGAGGATACTCAATTAATGGGACTATGGTGAAGGAGACTACAAAGCAATAGGTGGCCCAGCACCGACTCTCTGTGCCATCTGTAGATCCTGAAGATCACAGGACCCTGGCCATTATCAGCCAATGTTAGTGAGCTGGAAGGGGTTCTTTTTTTGGGGGGGGTTAAGACAGGGTTCCTCTGTGGCTTTGGAGCCTGTCCTGGAACTAGCTCTTGTAGACCAGGCTGGTCTCAAACTCACAGAGATCTGCCTGCCTCTGCCTCCCGAGTGCTGGGATTAAAGGCGTGCGCCACCACTGCCCGGCCTGGGAGGGGTTCTTTTAGAGCTGTCTGTTCCCTGTGAATTCAACTCACTGCCATTTCCTAAGATGTCCAGGTCACATGCCCTGTCTGAGACAGAAGCCCTGAGTCATTTTAAAAAGTTGGATTTTGGGAGACTGGAGAGATGGCTCAGAGGTGAAGAGCACTGACTGCTCCTCCAGAGGTCTTGAGTTCAATTCCCAGCAACCACATGGTGGCTCACAACCATCTGTAATGAGATCTGGTGCCCTCTTTTGGCCTGCAGGCACACACGTTGTATACATAATAAATAAGTAAATCTTAGAAGAAGAAGAAGAAGAAGAAGAAGAAGAAGAAGAAGAAGAAGAAGAAGAAGAAGAAGAAGAAGAAGAAGAAGAAGAAGAAGTTGGATTTGTCCCATGGCAGAAAGCAGCCTTGCCTGTGAGCTCCAGGGTGTCAGGTCTCCATTCCCTGGGAAGACTCTTATTGGGTGCAGGAATGTGGGAACACAGAGACTATATGGGTTCATCCTCCCACCCTACTAGACTGATGGCTCCAGGGCCAAAACAGGAGGAAAAGAGAGCTGAGTAAGCACCTCCAGCCCCAGAAACCCATGGTGATGTCTCCTGAAGGCACAGTCATGACTCACTCCTGCATCTGGCCCAGGAGCACCACGTTGGGTCCCGTCCCGGTCAAGGTGGCCGTACCCCCAATGCTGGCTGCATAGCACACACATAGGTTCATAGCCTTGTACATGTTCTTTGTGTCTTCATCCTCTTGCTTCTGTACACTGAGGTCTTCAAATATCACCTGGTTTCCTAGGGTGGACATGGGGCTATTAGCCAAGTCGGTTTTGAGAACCACCCAGCCATCTGAAGCTCTTTACTCTGCTATTAATGTGAAGTCAGGCGCACACCTGGCCAGGTGCACATGTATTCCTCAGCTCCAGCCCCCAAATCACAGCCAGGTCCCATCTGCCTTTCCACAATCCCTTCACATGGCTTCCCTAGGTATTACCTCCATGTGCTTGCCAAGCCCAGAAACTTAAGGCATGTATTTCTATTTCCTGGATCCTTCCTGTTTGCTGCCCAAGCCACTCCCTGCATCCAAGGGTGTCTAAGTCTACCTCCGATGCCTCTCCTCCTAGTGAGGTCCTCCCTCTCTGAGCTGCCATGCCGTCCAGCCTGCCTAAGGCTTCTCCTTGAGCAGATGACTTGGTTGAGTGTGCCCACTTAGGTTATCCCACGGAGCTCCACAAGAGTCAGTGGTCAGAGTGTGCCTGTTCACTCTCATCTTGCCAGGACCTTGCCCAGGGCCTAGAAACCAGGCAGTAGCCACAGTTCCTGAGTTGCTCCCATGCAGAATCCTAGGGAAGAATAGGCAGAAGGTGAAGCAGACCCTATCCTGCGTCTTCTAAGTTGAGAGTCTAGTAGGAAGCAAACACCAAGACCTGTGGGAGTGGAGCCAGGGGTGTCCTGTTCAAGGAGAGCCAAGAAGAGAGCCCCAATGAAAATAAGAGTAGGAAGGGTGAGGAGCATTGATCAGGTGCTCAAAGATTCCTGAAGGAATTATCAAATGAATAGTCGATGCTTTTTCTTATGGTACCAGCTAGGATCTCTGGTTAAATAACACAGTGTTCTAAGCTTGAGTAAAGAATATTCCTTTTATGTGATAACCAAAACCCAAATACTTATAAGCAAACTATCTCCCTATTTCTTTCCTCTACGCGTGTTAAAGGAAAGGCACAGAGAGACTGAGAGGAGGGAGGTAGCCACAACATCTGGTAACAATAGGAAAGACCATGGTTGCAATAACTAAGACAGTGCATACCTGGAAACTCGCTGGCCTTGTCCTTGTCAGACAGCTCCAGTGTCCCCTGGCAGGTATCCACAGCTACATTTGTGGCTACCATTTGCTCCAGCATGGCCTCCACAATGGGGATCATCATGGCTGTGGTGGCAGTATTGCTGATCCACATGGACAGGAAGGCCGTGACGGACATAAAGCCCAGCATCAGCCTGCAGAGGAGGGGCAGAGAAGAAAGCCAGAGTCCCTCGTGCCCTACCCACCGCATCCCAGGGCACAACTAGGAGCTGGAGCCACCCTTCCTGCCAACTCCAGACCAGGTGTTCCAACATGCGGTGGCTCTCTTCTCCCCCTTGTCTTTCTTCTTCCCTTCCCTCCTTCTTCTTTGTGACAGTTAGTTTTCATTGTCAACTTGACTGGGTTAAGGAATGCCTAGTCAAGTACACTTCCGAATGTGATTCTGAAGGACAGACCATGAGATCATGAGGGCTCAGGCGTAATGAATAGAGTAAAACCTCAATGGGTTTATAATGTGATGGCATCATTGGGAGGTGGTAAAACATAACAAGTGGAGCCCATGACCTAGCCAGCCATGTGGTTGGGGCCCAGTCAATGGTACAGACATGAGTTTCATCATTTGGAGAAGTCCTTAAGTCTAGTCAGAAAGTGGTCGGTTACTCCCATATCATTTGTGTCCCTACAACACCGCAGGGCATATGGTGGATAACAGAAGAATTGGGGGTGAGGTGGATTTGATAAAAACACATTATATGCACATATGAAATTCTCAAATAATAAAAAAGAGGTGGGACCTAATTGGAAGAAGTATTCATTGGGGCTTGTCCTGGTGGTGTATCTTGCCAGGACCTCTGGCTCCTGATTCCCTCTCTTGCTTCCTGTCTGATGTAGGGGAATTTCTCCTACCACACACTTCTGCCAGCATGATATTCTGCTCAGGTATAGAAGACCAACCACAGCCTGGTCACCATCCAAAGCTAAAAGCTTAAGTACATCTTTCTTCCTTAAGTTCTTCCTTTTAGGAATTTGGTCACAGACATGAGAAAAGTAACTATAGATTCCCGACTACCCCTCTTCTCACAGACATTGCTGAAGACTATACTGCTGGCTGTGGAGTCAGAAGGAGGCCTCAGACTCAGCTGCGGTTCTAGCAAACTCCCGGTTAGCAGGGAAGTTTGCCTTAGCAAGACCCAGGGTGTGGTAGAGCAGCCCCACATGAAGGTAGAGTACCTTTCCGCGTAGATCTAGAAGATTCCCACTGTCCTCTCCTAAATCGCAAAGATCAAAGCAGAATCATTCTGTCCGACCCAGGGACCAACGCTCCCTCTTCCCCTTGGGTGTTCGACTCTGTCACACACCACTCTCCAGGGGCCCCTGTAGAGCCATGTGGCCAGGGAAAGAAGGTGTACTTACCGTGAGGGCTTGGTCCCCACATAGAGCAGCATTCTCAGGGCAATTCTCTTGTGAAGTTTCCAGCGCTCCACAGCCGAGGCCACAATGAGGCTGCCCAGGAACAGCATGTTGGTGTCCTTCATGTACTGGATACACACCTGGAGGGCGGCGGGGTGCCCCGTCAGGGTAATCCCTAGTCACATACCTACTTCAGTCCAAAGTGGCTACCCAAGTCCCCTAGACAGCCAAGCAAGCCAGAAGGCGATTTTAAAGGCAGCGTGGGGTGGTCTGTCTGCATACTTGTCCTCGAGGGAACCACCACTGGACCTCTAGGCCTTGGCAGTTCAGAGGGGCTCAGAGAAGGAGGCGGGTACAAGGGAGGACCGCGAGCCACCAGTCCTTGTTCAGCTTACTCACCTGCTTGGAGTCCAGTACCTTCAAAAGGGGGAAGAGCAAGACAGGCATAAGGGAGGTGACGGCCACTGGGATGACGTCGGTGCACCAGTAGATGGCCATGAGGATGATGACGTAGGCACACCTGACAAACTGAAGAGACAGTTCTGAGGCCTGGAAGGCTCCACTCTGCATCCCAGCTTCATAGGGGGCGGGGGCCGGCTGCCTGTGTGGTGGAGGAGCCTTGGTCCAGGGCAGTGTGGCTCTCCAAGGCTCAGGACAGACAGGGCGAGTCAGGCTGTCCCTAAGTCCAACCTGTCCCTGCCTCCCTCCTTCCTGCTGTGTAGTCTGAGCACCACAATAAAGCGAACAAATGTTTTCAGAGGAAAATTGCACCCCATAAATGGCCCAGGACACCTCTATATCCAATGAAGCAATGTTTCCCAGGCCCACGCACTGACATTTGGGGGGGTGGAGACAAGTCCTCAGTGTGGGGGGCTGTTCTCTAAACAGTAGTATATTTAGCATCACCTTGTCCTCCATCCAATAGACAGTGGTAGCATTCTCTATAGAGATCGAAAAGCTATCTCCATAATCTATACACTTCCTGCTGTGGGCAGGAGAGACTGACATCCCAAAGGTGCCCCGAAATGATGATTATTTTGAACTGACAGAAGGTAGGAGACAATAGATTCTGGATGAGATTCTACTCTGAAACTGTCCGTCTGCTTAAAGTCGGGCTCAGCCAATAAGAAGCAGCCGTCTCCAATCCCTTCTCTGAGTCTTCATTAACTAACTCACAAGGCAGTAAGGAAGATGAAGTCTGAGGAGGGCATGGTGGTAAATGCCTGTAATTCCAGCATCTAGAAGCTGAGGTAGAAGGATCTTTGTAAGTCTGCTTGGCTTATATAGGGAGCTGCAGGGCATCTTGAACTACAAAGCAAGACTAAACAATAATAACAAAAAGCCACTAGTCACATAAAAGCCAAAAACCGCCAAATCTGTCAACATACCTTAGGGACACTTGTCACATTCCATTGCCCTCCATCTCAGGCACTATTTCATTGTCTATTCTATGGGACCCAATGGACTTGTCCCTGGCCACTATTTGTTTCTTTAAACTAACAGGATTACCCTAGAAATCATTTAGGACTCCCCTAAAACCTCCTACAGTCCCATGGTTCCCCTCCCCTTTGGAACAGGGTATGTGAGCTTCGGCGTTGCTATGGGCTTGTGGGGAGGGATTCATCTCCTGTGGGTAACGAATCAGTAGATCTTTTCTCCTCATTTATCAGTCCATGGTCAGAGAGCCAAGAGGGGCATTCCCTTTCTCCCTCATAGGATAGATACTGGTTGAAAGTCACTGGGGTGAGCTCCAGGGATGGGTGGTAGTGGGGGTTCCTTCTGGGCATGGGTAATAAAAAGGTATGTTGCAGAGAAATTTTAAGTAATAATGCCATAAGCCGGCCTGTGTCGTCATGGTATAGCAATTCTAAACAATGTCATTCACAAGTCTCCTCCCCTCTTCCGATCCTGGTTCCTCTTTGAGCTCATTTCCTATCCTTATCTGTAAATTACAGAGTGTGTGACACCCAGAAACCCCTTTATTCTCTGAATGCAGACTGTAGATGCCCTAAGACTGTTTTCACTGCCCCTCGAAGAGGATGGAACACAAGGCTGACGGCCTCATCCCCACCCACTAGCAGGAAATCAAAGAGGTGTCTCATCCCTGAATAATCCATCAACACACTTGACACACCCTAATCTAGACTCTCACAGTGTCAGAGAAGCATGCAGAATAGGAAGGAGAAGTTGGAAAAGTCGGAGGGTGGCCATGCAGAAGAGAGAGAGCTCAGACAGGAAAGTGCTTCCCATGCAAGCATGGGAACCTGAACTTGATCCCTAGAACAAATCAAAACCCCAGCTGTGTCACACACGTGTACCAGCAGTAAGAATGTGGAAACAGGCCAGCCTAGCCTATACGGCCAAATGCAGGGCTCTGAGGATCCTGTCTCAAGAAGCTAAAGAGATGGCAGCTGAGGAAACAAAACCTGATGTTGATCTCTGACCTCCAAATACACAAGCATGCACACACACACACACACACACACACACACACACACACACACACACAAACAAAACACAAATGCCTAGGGAGGAAGTAGCAACCTTGGGGAAGATGATGAATTCTAAGTAAATTTACTGCACTTCCCTGCCCCTGAGAAGGTGTCTGGAAAAGCAACAGAAGCTGAGATGGAGGTAGGCACTGGGGTTTAAAAGCCAGAGCTCAGCACAGAGCCGTAGCTCACAGAGGGGTTCAGGAGGCACCCCATGCATAGTGGAATCAGCCAGGGCTGAGGGTTCATCTGACAGCACTCACACATCAGTCAGTAAGGGGCGTGTTCTTATACCTTAGGTGATTGACATCGTTATTGTCTACTAAGGCAAAGTGATGTGGCTATGACATCATTATGTGATATAATCTGATTGAGCCACAACTGTAGTCCAATGTTGAATAAAATGTCCTGATATTGCTCAGTACACATTGCATAATGAAAATGAAATAGGCAAAACTCCCCCCCATGTGTGTTTGTGTGTGTGTGTGTAATAAAGTAGGCAAAACTCCCCCCGCCCGTGTGTGTAACACAAAAGATCAATTGATTGGTATTTGGAGAGCTGTCCATCAAGACATTAATAATAGGACAATCAGAGTATCTTATTTTACTTTATACTTGTGAAAATAAGAGTTTCTTACAAGTTTAACAAAATAAGTGATTAAACTTGTCACCAGCATTTTTTTAATGAGTATTAAAAGCAGAGGAGAACTTGGAGAAAGGGTAGGAAAAGTGGATGAGAGAGGAGGCCCAGAAGAGAGCAAGGCGAAGAGAAGAAGATCCCCTGGAGAGGGACCCTGAGCCACAGAGGGCAGCATGTTCTGGGAGTCATCATCTGGTTGGGGCGATGGTGCTCAGGCTGCCCCAGGGGTGGGGTCTGGCTGACTTTCTCTCGCTCCTGTGAGTGCTGTGTATCTCTGGGCTTTCTTGCACAATGAAGGTAACATGGTGACTGGGGGCAGGGTGCTCTTTGGTGGTGATCAAAACAGTGGCACAGAGGGTGAAAACAGAAAGCCCAGGGCCCAGGCGTTGGGGAGACAACTTTTGGAAGAAACTTCACTGTGATCTCCCAGTCCCCCAGTCTTCATTCTGAGGGCATATACACATATACCACAGTTGGGAACCTGACTCCACTTTTTATATTCTCTCTCTCTCTCTCTCTCTCTCTCTCTCTCTCTCTCTCTCTCTCTCTCCGTACATGTATGTGCCAGGGATAAAGTGGGGTCCTAGTTATACTTTCCTCTACCAGGAAGGTCAACCAAGCGACTATAATTATTCCAGGGAACATCACTCCCCACCAACAGAGCTAAAATCACAGCCTTCTGGCCTGGCTGCCTCCTACAGACAAGAACAGTCCCAAATCTCTGCGGATGCTCACTCACAGTGTGACTACCAAAGAGCCATCACAGTTGACCTGCTCTCCTTGGTCCATGTGGAGACTGCACAACACGTTCCCTTCCCCCATCCTAGGAACCAGAATGATCCCTTTTTACTCTCAAAGTGTCTGAATCCAATCACCTCGTTGTACCTACCACCCATCAAAGCACCCAGACCCAGAGAGCACCGGGTCTTGGTGAAAGCACAATGTAAAGTGAATAGTGCAGGCATCTGAGTGCACGCCTCTCCTCTCAAAACATCCCCTGAAGAGTCCCACTGTTTCCCAAACCTGCCTGTGGAGGGGAAGCAGGATCCGAGCAAGGTTTCCTGTCTGGGCTGAGAGTGAAAGGGCTGAAAGAAGGGATGGAGGAAGGAACAGCCAGCAGCCACAAAAGGCTTCAAAGAGCTCTGGCCTCGCCAAACTGGCTGCACACAGCCTAAGAGAGTCGGGCCAGGGCTCCCGCCCCTTCTCTACCCTGCAGCCAAGACCATTCATTCTCTCCCTTCCTCCCAGGAGCATTAGGAGGCCAGGGCATGGGACGCAGCTTCCCTGCAACCCAGTGCCATGCCACCCAAGGCGTGAGCTCTGGGAACGTGTCCCGCCTCCTGCCACAGCCACAGCAGGCACTGGGCAGTGGAGACTAAGCCCGACCTGCTGTTCAGGCTGCAGCAGGATTTGGACTCTGAGTGGCTTCCTTGGTTTCAGAGAGCTGCAAAGAAATAGAAACCATGGATGGGGAAACTGAGCCTCAAAAATCAGGACCATAATGTGTCAGAGGCAGGACCACACAGGTAATGCTACTTTTGTAGGTACCTGACTGAAGGCATCTACAGCTGGTGAATGTCTGTTCCCTAGAGAAGAGACAGGCAGGGAAGTCCAGCCCTCTGAGTCCCTGCTGGCTCGAGCATCATCTTTGAGCTGGGATAGCGCTGGTTGTACATTCTTGGGGGGAAGATTCTGAATCAGAGGCTAAGCCTGTGGGGGGTTCTGTGTGGTTCAGATCTGTCCTAACTTCCAGGTCTCCGTGTTTGCTCGAAAGGTTCTTGCGCCCTGCAGTCGTGCACTCTAGCATGTGTTCACCTTCGTCCCTCAGATACTTTGCAGGGCACCTCCCATCTGGTGCCCGAAGCATCTGAGCACGCACCCCAGGGGAGCTTGTCCCCGCGCGGGGGAATCCGTGCGTTCCAGCTCAGCATTCCCGGGTTCCGTGCCCGTTATTGCACTGGGCACCCGGGTTCCGCCGGGCTGCCCAGACACACAACTGACCTTGTCAGGTACCAGAATGATGAGTGGAAGCAGCAGGATCGGGGTGAAGAACAAAATCACGAAGGACTTGAACTTGGTCACATAAGTCTTCGCCGAAGCCATCGCGCAGAAGGGAAGCAGACTGACGGGAGAGAAGATTGAGAGGCAGCTAGAAGCTCCGCGAGCTTTAAAGGGGGCCGCGCGGTCCCACCGGACTGGGGGCGGCTACAACTCCGCCCCCCATGGCCGGCCTTCCCTGCGGTCCCGGGGCGGAGCCACCCCTCGAGGTCTGTGGGGAGCGTCTAACCCGGGACTCCGCCACCCAGTGGCCGAGAGAGGCGTCTGCAGAGTCCAGTGTTTGGCAGCACCCCTCTATGGAGGAACTGGACCCTGGCACCTCAGCGCTCGCCGAGCCCTTTGGCGTTGCTCTGGACGCCGGCACTACGTAGGGTGTGCAGGTCATTCTGCCAGCTTAAGCGTGAGGGCCATTTCTGTACCCGCACCTGCTCTCTCCTGGGCTCCGAAGGGTCCCAGATGAAAAGCTCCACTGGCCTGTAGGTTTCTCAGGCTTCTCTCTCCAAAGCTCTCTCCTTCTCATCCCGATCCCGGAGGGGTGTCTCTTAGAGGCGGTGGCTGAGCCCTGCGCCACCGCGGTCCCCTCACCCCCAGGATCCTCTGGCTTCCCCCTTGCGTTAACCCTACTCTAGACACAGAACCCATTTCACTCCCTCTCCCACCCAGCGCACCCTGGACGCTCTACAGGGACCGCTAAAGAAGGCGGTCACTGTCCTCGCAGTCCGAACGACTTTCGCCCTCCAGCGGATGCGCGTGCGCAGCCGGCGGGCTCAGCTCTAGGAGCCAGCCGCTGCTGCTGACCACGCGAGGAACACCTAGCTAGTGCCATTTTATGGAGGGAGATGGGATAAAGAAGGGACATAACCCTGCCAACTTGAGAAAAGCGTTCATTCATTCATTCATTCATTCATTCATTCATTCATCCTGTCCTCAATAGGACAGTGCTTAGTACCTGGTGTGCTAAATCCTGTTTGGGGCACCAAGACAGGAGGATGCAAAGAAGTTGGCACCTCATTGACTTCTTCCTCTCTTCTCTTCTGCCTGCCTCTCATTCTCAGCTTCTTTGGGGACGTCTTACCTATGTACCTCAAGCTGCTTCTTAGACATTACACCACACATGGCTGAGCCCAGATTCCTGTACAGTAAGCTCTCAACTCCGATCCAAATGCTACTTTGTTACTGACATTGTTAGAGTGTTTAGGCCTATAATGGCTGCCTCCGTTATAATCATGGAAGCCATCAGTATACTCTAAACCATACAGAGACCAACTATTACCATAGCATTTACTTTGCGTTAGGTGTTGTAAGCAATCTGGGGGTAAACTAAAGAATAGATTATAGGCAATTACTACGCATTGTATGAGAAGACCCAACCTTTCATCCCACTTCTCCATGCCCAACCCTGCCACCGCCACCAGGAAAGAACTATGGTATTTCCTACCTTTCTCAGCCTGTGTATGTCCGAAGCCCTAAACCTCAGCACATGCTTGTGTCAAAATCTTGACTCTATCCTGTGACGTGTCACCATTCTCTCAAGTCTGCAGCCACATTCTTCAGGCTCTCTCTCTCTCTCTCTCTCTCTCTCTCTCTCTCTTTTCATTTTCTGTTTTCATTTTCTTGGGCCCCACCCTCTTCCCCTCATAGCACTTGACACTAGATTTCTTGCTTTTTTCGTCTCAAGATTTTATGTGTGTATTTGTATGCATGTGTGCATGTGTACCATCTGTATGCCTGAAGACACCAGAGTCAGAAGAGGGTGTCAGAGCCCCTGGAACGGTGGTTATGGATGGTTGGGAGCCACTGTGTGGGTGCTGGGAACTGAACCCAGATCTTCTGCAAGAGCAACAAGTGCTGCTCTTAACCACCTCACCATTTCTCTAACCCCTGGGAGGTTTTACTTAATCTTGGTTTTATTAATCACCATAGGCCCACTCAACAGCCTTTACTGAGCTTTGGGTATGCGCTCAACACTTTCTCTCTGGGATATATAAAGCAAGTCAGCCACTCTGTTATAATTCAAGTGCTTTAAAGAGGGTATAATTTGTGCTCTGCAGCAAGATCCCTGAATCCTTATTCCGTCCCTGTGTTGTCTTAGTGTTGTGTCTGCGGTTTCCATTCCGATTCATCTTCTCACAAGTAGAACTATATCAACTTTGATTTCCAGTAGCTGTTTGGAGACCAAGAGTGAACATTCTGAGTAATCAACAACGAATAGTATTGGCTCTTGCAATTCTATGCGACACACTCTGGGTGCCCTTGGGCAAAAGATCCTCGAAGTGTTCCTAAGGCGTTACAGAGGAGGTGGCATTTGAGTGGAGCCGTCAAGGCAAAGAATTTGCCAGGCATCAGGGGAGTCAGTGAAAACCACCACCAAGCAACCTCTCATGCGAGGAGTTTAGATTTAAATTCTATATGTATGTGTGTATTTACATATGAGGGGTCGTGAGACAAGAAAGATCCTGGGGGAGAAGGAACTCCACCAGACGTGTAAAGAGAGTGACAGGACATATAATGTGACATAAAATAGAAGGAGGACTACCCAGGGGGAAGAAAGGAACCCATGGGAGGAGGCACAGGGAGGGATAACTCAGAAGGGGTGAATGAAAACAAATGACACACCAGCATGAAGATGTCATTGTGGAACCCATTACTCTGAATGCTAACCAAAAAATTTAGCCAAAAATAAACTTCAAAAGGGAATTGCTGAAAAGTATTCCAAGATAATCCAGGAATATCAGAATCTACAGTGTCATAACAAAAACAAAGTTTTGAAGAGTTTATACCAAGTACATGGTTAGGAAAACTACACATTCTAGAAATATCCATTCTCAACCTATAAATTCAATTCCAATTGAAATCCTTACAAGATCGTGTGTGTGTGTGTGTGTGTGTGTGTGTGTGTGTGTGTGTGTGTGTGTGTACCCATCATACACACCAGAATTAAACCCTGGGTATCATTCTTCAGGAGCCATCCACCTAGTTTTTTGAAAGGTTTCTTTCTGGCCAGGAACTTACCCAGTAGGCTAGGCTGCCTTGTCAGAAAGTCCCAGGGCTATGCCTGTCTCCATCTCTACCACATCTTGGTAAGTGGGTGCTGTGGACCAAACTCAGGTCCTTATGCTTGCATAGTAAGCTCTTTACTGATGATCTCCCCATCACCCCCATCCAGGGATGTACTTTACTGAGCCATCTCCCCATCACCCCCATCCAGGGATGTACTTTACTGAGTGACCTCCCCAGCACCCCTCACCCCCCAACAAGGGACTTTTTATCATGATATTCAGGTAGAATAGAAAGTAACCAAAAATAAAGATAATTTTAGAAAGCAGTGGATTTTGTAGACATCCATCTGAAACCTTTTACACAATTTTAATCTTAAAACTGTATTAGAAGTCTACTGTTATTACAAGAGCCTTGAAGTGTTTCATTAGTTGTACAAAGAAATTGGGGGATTTTTTTATCAGATTTCAAGAATGGCAAAATTATAATAACTGGTATATTCACTAACTATTATAAATGAAAAGACAAAACCAGAAGAGTATAAATGTAATGGACACATATGTCCATGAAAGTGACAACAGAATAAAGATCGCAGGGATAGTCTATGCCTTCATTCAGCTGTTGGATTTACTAGGTTTTTAGCAATACTGACATTTTTTTTTCCTTCACAAGATATACTAAGAATGCATAGGAAAAATTGGCCATGACCTCCAATAAGGTAACTTCTGAGTTTTTCTTTCATTGTGAGTCCTAAGTATTCCCAGAAGCTGAGCATAACCGTCATCTATGAATGCACCTCCATTTACCAAAGGGATGCTCCATCTTCACCCTGTCTCACAAATAAATCTGTCTGCCTAATTACATTGCATACTGATAAATGCGGAAATAAATGAGTATTGTGACAACTTATACAGTGCATAAATTACATTGCACTCTATAATCTTGATGGCAGTGGTATGGCCACCTCAGTAACCTTGCCTCAGGGTTAGTTCTGTATTTTCTTAATGTGTTTTTAAAGATCTTCTATTTATTTTAAATTATGTGTATGTGTGGAGGTATGTATTTTGCAAATGAGTGCAGTGCCTGAGGAGGCCAGAAGGAGGCGACAGGTCCCCCTGGAACTGGAATTACAAATGGTTGTGAGAATTACACCCTGAAGTAGGTGGGAATTGAACTTGGATTCTCTGAAGTATAGCAAACATTCTTAACTGCCAAACCATCTCTCCAGACCCTCATTCTCAACTTTTTAAAAATAATAACCCTTGCTGGATGGTGGTGCACACCTTTAATCCCAGCAGTCGGGAGGCAGAGGCAGGCAGATCTCTGTGAGTTTGAGGATAACCTGGTCTGCAGAGTGAGTTCCAGGACAGGCTCCAAAGCTACACAGAGAAATCCTGTCTTGAGAAAACAAAACAAAGCAAAAAAAAGCCCTCAAAATATGAATTCAAACATTAAGATGCATTTATTGAACTCACAAATTTTTAACTGAAAGTAATGTTCATGATGCATGTAAAATTGTTCAGGGATATTTAGTTGATAATGGTTATACAGTATGATAATTTTCACCCCACCTGGATCATTTTATTCAATTTTAATCTTAAAACTAAGCTAACAAAAGTCTGCAATTTGTGCAATAACTTTAGAATGAAGTGTTTCATCTATTTGGCATCAGTTATAATGTGCAAGTTTTACTCTACAGTCAAAACAAAATCTACACTAAATTTTTTAAAATGCACCAGTCTAAGGGTGAATTTCTTAACAAACCAGGATTGGTGAAGAAAATAGGGATGAGAATGCTCTTGGGCACAGTAAGGCAGCAGATCCAACTTCTCCAAAGGCAATCTCCGGACTAGAAACACATCCAGCAAAAGCTTTCAACTCCACAAAATACCAAAACACAAGCAAACTAAACACTAACACTCTGCCATCTCACTGACAAAATCGCTGGCTTATAAACCATCTGCTGAGCAGAAGCATCAAATGACGAAACTGCCTCTGAACTATACCCATTGATTTTACACAGGGAGAGTTGAGAGTATTAACAGAGCTAAGAAAGCCTAATGTTTCCACATGGCAATCAAAGTCTACTTTGGGAATCCTTACAAATTAACATGAGGAACTGTATTAAAGGGTTGCACCATTAGGAAGGTTGAGAACCACTGTGCTGGAGCGGAGCAAGCCTGAGTGAATGTGTGCTACTAACAGGAAACAGCTACAGCAAAGGACTACAGCCTTAGACCACAGGGGAACGGCAAAATGCCCACACCCA
This sequence comes from Ondatra zibethicus, assembly GCA_004026605.1. NCBI lineage: Eukaryota > Metazoa > Chordata > Mammalia > Rodentia > Cricetidae > Ondatra > Ondatra zibethicus. The sequence goes on from PVIU01000948.1 coordinate 230,143, forward strand.
CCCTGAGATGAGGTTCAGAGAAATGGCAAGGCCATTCTCTGGGGTCCAAGTGTGGGTGTTGAGAATGTGAGCAGAAAATGTTTGCCATAGCTTTCTGACCCAGACATTTATGACCTGAAATCTGCTCCCCTCCGAGGCTGCTCCTACCCAGTTCACCTAAACCTGTCTCTGCGATCCAGAAACGCTGCCTCCTTGTGTATCTCTCTGTAATAGCCTTGCCACTTCATCCAGCTATAACCCCTCCTCTCTCTTCAAGTTTATATAATAAACATGCTGAATTTCCAGAGTGTGGAGGCTTCTCCACCAGAGAACCCAGTCCACTTAATCTCAGCTCTTCTGGGTGTCTTTTTCATTCTCTCACAGCCTCAGTCATGTCTGTCCCTCGAGCCCTGCAGGATTCAGCAGAGGAAAATGTAAGGTAGACATGCTAAGGTATAGGAGTGAGCAAAGACTTTCCAAGAAGAATTCCAACAGCTCAGGAGACAATAGCAGCTATTGACAAATGATGCTACATGAGTGTGAGGAGGGTAATTTTAAAATGGAGAGGCTTGTGTTAAGGCTCTGCACAGTCTAAGGCATGAACTGTAGACGACCTCTCTTCTCTGTTCTGAGAATATGGCCAGTTCTCAGGATTGAGAACGGGGAGTGTTTTTGTTTTAATTAAGATAGAGACCTATTGATGAGCTTCGCATCCTTGACATCTGGCTAATGTCTGGGAGTGGACGTGCATACTGGAACAGGTGTTTGGATGATTGCCGATGACTGGGCAGTGAGCCCCCTTTGTTAATGAGGCTTAAAAACTTGCTTCAGAACGCCTCTAGCTGCTGCTGTTTCAACCCGGGAGAGACATGCAGTCAGACGAATGTAAGTCTGTGCCCGTGATGCTGTAATGGTGCTGTGTAAGACCTGTTCCCGTGATGTTGTACTGGGATGCGTATTTCCATGTTGTTCCGGTGCTGTATACAGAACGCCTAGTGGTAAATTCCTGGGTGAAGCCCCCTCTCTTGGGGGCTTCCCACTCTATTCCTTTGTTTCAATTAAGCTTCCTTGTAGAATAAATCTCTCTCTTTATTAACTAATTTCATGGCTCATGGAAATTCTTTCTCACAGATCGAATCAAAAATAAAAGTCTGTGCACAGCAAAGTGGCTAAAATTATTTGCCCTTGGTGTAGTCGGCAGGATCCATGAGAGAACAAAAGGATGCCTCTCTTTAAAAAGAAAACTGAAGTCGTTGGTGTGACTTGTGATAATCCTGTATGGGAAGATTCCAAGTTTTCTTCTCTCACATGAGAATGGGCATACAGTTCTGGTTTGAGTGAAAACTGGGACAGCAAACTTGGAAATGCTCAGCCTCCCCAGGTGATTGTGGTGTTAAAGACTGTGTCTGTTAAAAAAGGAAATGAGTTACAGAGACTGGGCTGAAGAGGATGGATACTGTTGTCCGCTTATAAGAAAGTATGTAACCAGCTTGATGAGGTAAAAATAGAGATGGGAAAGTTAGAGAAGAGATTCTGAACTGTGTAGCCAGGCTGCAATGTTTCATTAGAACTGCTCCCTCCCCTTACAAGCATTTAATGATGACTTTGCTTTTAGCAGAAACCAGCAATCCCATTAAGAGAGTACTTGAAAATATGGCCAAATTAAAAGATATGGGATGATAATGTTAATGCAAATAAGTCAGAATCTAGATCTAAAAATCAGGACTCTAAATTTAATCCTAATAGACTGTCCCGGAGAGAAAAGTTTCAGGCACTGATTAAGGCAAGCATAACTCAGGAAAAATTGGATGTCTTTTTGATGTAGATAATGTTAAAACTTGTATGCTATTCTTTATTGAAAAGTTGCACCTCAATGTTTTTATAATCAAAAATGTATCTTGTTCTGCCAGCTAGACTTTGTTAATTTGAGTCACCTAGGTGACAATGTTTATAAAGACATAAAGGGATCATAGAAAACAGCTGAGGTTTACAAATGTATGGCAGGACTAGAGTCCCAAAGAATGTGCAGTTGCAAGGATGGACCTTAACAGTTTTAGAAATGCCAGGGCCAGGTGATAACCACCCGAGGTGCTAGCTATAGTGAAACAGAGTAGGCTGAGATAAAAAAGACAGGCTATGTATATGCTGTGGAAGATTGAGCCAAAGAGGTGTTTTATTTTTGATATTGCAGGAAGACATTACGAGATTTTAATTTTTTTAAATAAAAGGTTTTTAAAATACTTAAATTTATAAGGCTGTGGGACATCTGTGCTTATAAAATGTTTTATTGTTAACATTTAAATTTAAAATAAAAGGCTAAAAATTAGGGTCACAGCAATAAGCACAAAAACTAACCAGAAATGGAAATGTTCATTTTTTGTGATGCAGAAGATAATGACCTAGGCAGTTTGATATAGGGCTTGGAACAGCATCCAAGCCTATAAGTCTCAATCCTTTCAGGGTTGTACAGGAATAGCCTAGGACCACTAGCATGTCAGATGTTTGAATTGAGATTCACAACATAGTCAAAACTGCATTTGTAAAATAACAATGGAAAGATTTTTGTAATGTGGGGATCACTATAACATGGGAAACTATATTAAAAAGTCATAGCATTAAAAACATTAACTAATGGTTTAAAATGTATGTTTAGCCTCCTTGTCTTTGCTAACTTTATTAGGTTTAAGCTATTTGGATAAACTGAGTCATAAATTTTTGTATTGATATTAAGAGGAACTTCAATTGGAAGATTGTTGTTTTCTAAGGCCCCCTCCTGTTCCCATTTGCCCTGTGACCTTTTCCTTGCCTTTGCAGGAGACAGCATTAATGGCTAGATACAAACTTGTTATGTTTTTTACCCTCGGAATGGCTAATTTGGTTTCTTTACAGTTTCAATATAAAATCATTAATTTAAAGGTTAAATCTGATAAAATATGATGTAAAGTTCTAGTCTTTTGAAAGCTGCTAGGAAATAGGCTACAAAAAGTTAGTCAGTCATCTTTAAAGTACTGATATAATTAGTTACAGGAATAAGCCTTATTTAGTTCCCTGTATATGTTTTCAAAGTCAAACTTAAAACAAGTAATGAGAAACAAAGTTTATCTAATCAGACATACCTAGGCAGCCCTCATACTTCAGAGACCTGCAGAATATGGCATTTAAAATAATGATTAAAAAGCTTATTATATTAGAAAGAGACTCAAGATCCTAGCAGTGATCCAAGGTATCCAAAGAAGATTATGGGACACCATAATGTCTCCACCTGGATTACGATGCCACTGACTACCAGGCGAGGTGCCCCAGTGTAACACCTGCTGCCAGGACCTGGACCAGACTGTAGACAAACAGCAGGACTTTGGAGAATTGATTGCACTACTTTTTCCTAGACAAAATAAAGTCAGTCTTTTCCATGTTCCTTGTAACATGAAGGTTTCTGTCTTCCCACCAGGTCCCACAGTCATTAGGTCCCAAAGAAAATCACACAGAGAGTCTACATTAGATTATAAACTGATTGGCCCATTAGCTCAGGCTTCTTATTAGTTCTTGTGGCTTATATTAACCCATTATTCTTATCTATGTTAGCCACATGGCTTGGTACCTTTTTCAGCGGGGCAGGTCACATCCTGCTTCTTCGGTGGTCCAGGCAGGAGTGCCAAGAGAGCTTCCTGCTTCCCAGAATTCTCCTATTCTCCTTGCTCCGCCTCTACTTCCTGTCTGGTTGCCCTACCTATACATCCTGGCTAATGGCCAATCAGCATTTATTTAAATCATGATTGACAGAATACAGACAATTCTCCCGCACCATTTCCCCCTCTTTTTTTTTTTTTAACAAAGGAAAATATACATAGTCCATTTTTTGAGAATGTGGGCGTAGTATTCCAGGCTACTTCCAGCTGGTTGGGGGCACTGATAATCTTATGGGGACCTAAAGAAAATTTAGAATTATGATCAAGTCCTGACTGGAGTATCCTGTGAAGCTTGATCATCTCAGGCAGCAGTCTTGAATCTGTTCTGGAGGGAGAACTCAGACATCCAGGCCATCCGTTCCTACTGGAGATTTCTCAGGTGGTCTTCCTTGACCAAATCTGAGTTTTCTTAACTCAGAATGAATCCACAGCCTCTCATTTCCTGTGGAAACAAAAGCAAAATCTCTTCTCCAAAGTAACATACCTTTTTTACTTCAATTTTGAAGTCAAGGTATTTTCAGAATACCTTCCTTGGATTAATTCAGCAGCATTTATAAACAAAAGTCTTGTAGCAGCTGTTGTTCTTTCCTCAGCATTCAAACAATTCAAAGAGAGCATAATAGCATACAGTATCAAGATTCTCTGTGTATTTTCCATCTTTATGTGGCTTTATTTTAACCTCTATTTCTTTTATTTTTACTTTTAACTTTTGGCTTTTTGAGACAGGTTCTCTGTGTATCTTTGTCCTGGAACTCCCTCTGTAGACCAGGCTGTCCTTGAACTCACAGAGGTCTGTCTGTCTCTGCCTCCAGGCATTGGGATTAAAGGTGTGTACCACCACACCCAATTACTTTCTCTCTTTTTTTAATTTTTACTTTAAGAACTTTAACCTTTAGCCTGCATATATTTTTAACACATAGTAAACCATTTAGAGGCTTTTTTTTTCTTTGAGTCCCTCTTTACTATATATCTCTCTTTTTCTGACCATGTGGGTCTTTAATTTGCTAAGGAATATGGAGAAGATTAAAGCTGTGGCTTTGACAGCTAGATCCAGCCCATTCCTTAGCTTTCTGCAATTCCAGCCTCATGGCGGAGGTACCGGCTGTAGCCACGTTTATCGCCACAACTCTATGGCATTTCAAGGTCCCTGCCAGCAAGCAAGCTGCAGCATTCTGCTCACAGACCACATTCAAATGTTCCCTGGCCAGACCGCCTGCCTAAAGAGTCAGAGTTTGCCCTGGCAGGATGGCCCAGAAAGCCGGCATTTTAAACCAGCCCAGCTTTTTTCCTGCTACAGCTGAAAACCCAAAAGCATGTGGTCAGCTTTTCATCAACACCATTTAAGTGTTTCTTGGCAGGACCTCTTAAAAGAGCTGCAGGGTTTTGCAGCTAAAGGTGAGTGAGGAAGCCTCTCTTAGATGAGAGCACTTGCTTGCCTCTAGCAAGCAGAGCAGACCCCAGAAATTGCTGCTACCAAGAAAACATGCTTTACTCTATTCTTTCCCAAGCTTTCTCAGGCTTTCTGTGGATGCAGTTATCCACATGGGCGCCATTCTGTAACATGAGGGCTTGGTTGTTGGGGTTTCTGTTCTGCCTGGTTCCCACAGTCATTATGTCCCAAAGAAAATCACACAGAGAGTCTACATTAGGTTATAAACTGATTGGCCCATTAGCTCAGGCTTCTTATTAGCTCTTGTAACTTATATAGCCCATTATCCCTATCTATGTTAGCCACATGGCTCAGTACGTTTCTCAGTGGGGCAGGTCACATCCTGCATCTTCAGTGGTCCAGGCAGGAGTGCCGAGAGAGCTTTCTGCTTCCCAGAATTCTCCTATTCTCCTTGCTCTGCCTCTACTTCCTGTCTGGTTGTCCCGCCTATACATCCTGGCTAATGACCAATCAGTGTTTATTTAAATCATGATTGACAGAATACAGACAATTCTCCCGCACCAGTCCCTCTTTCACAGGGGGAAAAAAATCAACTTTTGGGCCTGGTTAAGACTGTAAGACTGCTGTTCTGGATTCTTCTGCTTTCAATGCTATGGAGACCTGGGTATAGCTAACTGTATATGGACTCTGGTCACTGTCATTTCTAATGGATTCAGAAACTACTTGGTATGTACTCAGGTATACTTTATTTATCCTTCTCGGATCTCTGATTGTATTGATGACTATAATGCCAGCTATAGTGTCAGTCTATGAGCAAAAAGTATCCAGATCCTTCCACAAAGCTATAGCCAACTTGTTAGCTCATTTTACATATATATATGTAATATATATATATATGAATCAAGCTTTCTTTTTCTAATGTTACTAGGTCTCTTGAAAAAATATTTTAAGATATATAAAGTTCTGAGGATATATAAGTTCATAAGCGTTGGGGGTCTAAAAAGTGATTTAAGATGTAAATACAGGTTAAGATATGGAAAATGTTTCTGATTTCTTTCCTCTTTTATGGTATAGTTCTGAAAAGTTGACAGAGCAATGGCTACTTACTGTTTGCTCATAAGCTCGAGATTTTAGATTTATCCTGGTTGCCATTTAAACATGAACTTAAAAGTGTCTTTCATCAGACCAAAGACATTTCTGTCCATTCCATACTTGGGTCTCTGCACAGCAGAAAGATATACATGCTTCTAACCAAAATCTGTAGTTTTTGCTAGAACTCAAAGGTACGAGTCTATGCCTGCTGTTTACAGATACTCATTATCTGCTTTTATCTATGATATGGATTTCAATATGGGTCTGAAAGTTTCAAATGTATTATTTTTTTAAGTACGTAAATTTTAACTTTTGTTGCTAGTTTAAGCTTATCCCAATAGGTTTCCACTTGCCTGGCAGACACATCTAAGCATCAGTTGCTGACTACAACTCTGAATGACTGCAAGCCCTTGACTTCCTGAGAGCTGATGTGGACCAGTCCAGCTGATGTGAATGCTCCCTGTCTCTTCAACAGAGTCTGTGAACCAGATGCTTCCAGCGAGTGTTCCATTGCCTAAATTTCCTCCTTACCTTTGGCTAACCTTACAGCCTACTGGGACCCTGATGACAATGCCCCAATGTCAGCTTGAAGTAGTTGCAGAAAGGAACGCGTTGTCCCATGCTCCCTGCTCAGAATAGGTTGAAGGGCTGAGACAAGGGGGAACTCCCTGGCATGGGGGACAAAATGGACACCTGTAGTGTCCATTGATATGCCAGAAAAATAGGCCCAGAATTGTTCATTAATGGATTTATTAACTAAAACAAGCAATAACAATAAAAAGACACTTATTCGGGTGTTTTGGTCACCTGTTCATATGGAAGGGCTGTACAAAAGAATATTATTAAAACTTTAGAAATTATTACTTTATATTATGGTGTACCCTTGAAAATTCAAAGTGATAATGGCTCACATTTCAAAGGTTAGGAAATTCCAGATTATGCTGGAAAAAAATAATAAAATGGATTTACCATATTCCTTATCCACAGGCTGCAGAAATGATTGAAAGAATGAATGGATTGTTAAAAGGAAAATTAAGAAAATTAGGAGACAAGCTAATACCTGCTGAAGTTATGGCATGAAAAAAATAATGCTGTAGTAGCAATGATACCTGGACAAGAAAAATATGAAATTATTCCTACTAATCATTTGTTTTATGACATTAGTATTTTAAGATGTTCTGCTTCCTGTGCATGATGATCGGCAGTCCTGCCTGGACTCCAGGAGTTTCTCTTATGTGAAGTTCATCAAGAACCCTTTGACTATGGTGGAAAAATCACACTGAATCTCGACAACAAGATTCTTTCATTTGTTCTGTTAATCAGCAGTGTCTAACTGTAAACATCACTGCTAAAGCACAAAATCTTACAGGATGGATTGGGAGTGGGGAATACCATATGGTATGGGCTGGACAATCCCCAATTCAGATTAATATTACAACAAATGGTAATATTTCATGCTGTACTGCCAGTTTAACTATATGGAATAAGAAATTCTTACATTCTTCACTTAAGCAAGCCCTTATTGTTTATAATTCTTCTGAATTATTCTTCAATGTATGGTGTAAGAGGTCCTTCTGTCCATGTGTTGCTTTCATTGGTTAATGAATAAAGAAACTGCCTTGGCCTAGTTGATAGGGCAGAACTTAGGTAGGTGGGGAAGACAGAAATGAATTCTGGGAGGGAAAAAAGCAGAGATAGGAATGCCGTGGAGCCGCCAGAGTCAGACATGCTGAATCTTTCTCGTGGTGTGGCAGCCACTGCCACGTGGTGAGATACAGATTAATAGAAATTGGTTAAATCAAGATGTGAGAGTTAGCCAATAAGAGGCTAGAACTAATGGGCCAAGCAGTGATTTAATTGATACAATTTCTGTGTGGTTATTTCAGGGCTAAGCTAGCCGGACAGCTGGGAAGAACAAGTGGCCCCTGCAACAAATGTAACTTATTCCCAATTCATGCTATGCACTAATTCTACACCCATACAAAATAGATCTACTTGGGTTGATTATATGTGGTTTGCCTTACAGAAAAATCAGGTTATAACCCCTCAAATTGTACATATTACTAAGCACTGCAAAAATGTAACCATTGCTGATGATAAGAGACTAATTCATTTTAATATAACATTTCCAGAGATGCCTAAATGTAATAGGAAAAAGAGAGCCTGGTATGATACACTACTGGGAGGGGTGGGAACTGGAATTAGGTTAGCCAATTCTGTTGATTTAGAAATACTATCCCATAGTTTAAAAAACATTGGAAAAGATGCAGCTCAAGCAACTACCATTAATGCACAGTGGCTGCCCACCATGATTACTCCTCACAAACAAACCCTATCATATCAAAAACAGATGTTATGCATTTTTAATGCAACCCAAATACAATAATATTATAATATTCAGAACACTGGTGGATTTGTTAACTGAACCATACGTACCTTACAATATGAGTATATACTTATACAAAAGAGAAATGCACAATGATTATTAATGAGTAATAACTCTAAAACCTGATATACCTTATTTCAAATTCCACCTACTACACGTATATATCAACAAACTGTTGCACAATGTACTTCTTTGACTTGTACCAGAACTCTTAGATATATGTATCTCCAACACGTTAAAATGTTATATGCTTTCTATGTTTTACCTATTAATGCATACAATATTTCCATGCAGCCTTATATAGAGGGACAATATGTAGTTGAAGATAATGTAACTTTTTCTTTAGACCAGTGTGAAGAGAAGGACCAAGGACCATCCTGCTACAGTGTTACTAGAGCTATGGAACCTTGTTTTCTGCAACATTCTGTAAACCTATGTCCCCTTACTACATTTCCATTATTTAATTTTTCTGTTCTATATGAAGTTGCTCCTTAATCTATTTATATTGCTTCTGCAAATAAGACTGATCTTCATTCCATGGGGTTGCTTTGCCCATTTTCTGGATATCTGCAGCAATTAGAATTGTTGTATCAGAACGGTGCTGAATATATCCAATTCCAGAGATGGGGGAGGATATTTCCATGGCATGGATATCCAAACATTAACCAACTATTGGATGTTTTCTAAAATGAAGTATTTGTATTGTTCTTTTTGTTTTGTTTTGTTTGTTTTGAGACAGAGTTTCTCTGTAGCTTTGGAGCCTGTCCTGGAACTAGGTCTTGTAGACCAGGCTGGTCTTGAACTCACAGAAATCCACCTGCCTCTGCCTCCCAAGTGCTGAGATTAAAGGCATGCACCATCACTACCCATCTTGTATTATTCTTTTCAATACCAAAAATCTCATGTAAACTATGCACACTCCTTAACACAACCCTAGGACTGAATATAAGAAGGGTAATTTTAAAATGGAGAGGCATTATGTTAAGGCTCTGCACAGTCTAAGACATGAACTGTAGATGACCACTCTTCTCTGTTTTGAGAACCTGGTCAGTTCTCAAGATTGAGAACGGGGAGTGTTTTCGTTTTAATTAAGATAGAGACCTGTTGATGAGCTTTGCATCCTTGACATCTGGCTATTGTCTGGGAGTGGACGTGCATACTGGAACAGGTGTTTGGACGATTGCCGATAACTGGGCAATGAGCCCCTGGTGTGTGAGGTCCTTCTGTCTATGTGCTGCTTTTATTGGTTAATGAATAAAGAACTGGCTTGTCCTATAGCATGGGAGGAGGAAGGCGGAGTCAGAGAGAGGCCGTGGAACCGCTGGAGATAGTCATGCTGAAACTTTGCTGGTAGGCCACAACCTCATGGTGATATACAGATTAATAGAAATGGGTTAAATTAATATGTAAGAGCCTCTAAGAAACTAGAGCTAATGAGCCAAGCAGTGACTTAATTAATACAGTTTCTGTGTGATTATTTCTGGTCTAAGCTAGCTGGGCAGCCGGGAACCATACAAGCAACCTCCTTACTACAAGCTTGCTCCCCTTGTTCATGAGGCTTAAAAACTTGCCTCAGAACGCCTCTTGTTGCTGCTGTTTCAACCCGGGAGAGACATGCAGTCACATGAATGTAAGCCTGTGCCCGTGATGCTGTAATGGTGCTGTGTAAGACCTGTTCCCATGATGTTGTACTGGGATGCGTATTTCCATGTTGTTCCGGTGCTGTATACAGAAAGCCTAGTGGTAAATTCCTGGGTGAAGCCCCCTCTCTTGGGGGCTTCCCACTCTAATCCTTTGTTTCAATTAAGCTTCCTCGTAGAATAAATCTCTCTATTAACTAATTTCATGGCTCATGGAAATTCTTTCTCACAGATTGAATCAAAAAGTCTGTGCACAGCAACGTGGCTAAAATTATTTGCCCTTACAACGAATTAAAAAGTCTCTGCACTGTAAAGGGAATGAACACTAGGGCAACCTCTGGTTCTCTCAGCCCTTGCTGCCAAGAATGTAAAATATAACCTGTGTGCTAAAAGTCAACTTGATGGAGGTTAAGAAATTTATCATGAACCCAGCCATTCTTCTCTTGTGTACTTATTCTAAAGAGATGCAAGCCTGCTTTCCCACACAAACCTCTGCATGACTGTTTTTGGCAGCTTATTTAGGACAGTCCCTAAGTGGAAGCAGCCCGGACAGGGGAGTGAATGGATAAACAGGTATATCCAAGCAGGGGACTCCCTAGCCATGAAAGCAGCACATACGCATAGACTGCAGCAACACCAAAGAACCCTGAGCTGAGGGAAAAGGCCAGCCTCAAAGGGTCACATATGGTGTCCTTCCATTTATAGGATATGCCACAAGTGACAAAATTAAAGAGAGGCAAAACAGACCAGCGTTTGCCAGGGGTGAGGTTTGGAGGAGTATATTACTAGCTTTTTTTTTTCTTTTCTGTGAAAAACAACTAGAGGGTGACTCTGTGGTGACCAATCAGTATTTTGCCTGATTGTGGTGACCAACACCCAAATCAATATGTGTGATGAAATTCTAAAATACCACACACACACTCATCGACTGCCTATATAAAAACCATCAACTCTAAGCATTTGATTTAACCAAATCAACCAAATTTGAGTTGGTAGTATTTTATCAGTGTCAATTTTGGCTTTATTGTTAAATTAATTTTAACTGATGCATGAAAACATAAAAATCATATATACTTCTGGAGTGCCTTGTAAAGTTTTGATGCATGCATACAATGTATAATGATGTTTAAATAAGGCTGTGTATATCTATTCTTAAAAGTTTTTTAATTCCTCTCAAAGGGGGACCAAAAATAGCTCTACCAAAATCTGACATAATTTTCAAAATCTAAAATATCTTCTATAGTAAAATTAATGTATTCATTGAATTTTTTAACAAATTGTTCCCAAAACTTCATTGTCACTTCTTCACTATGCGCAAGTGGGCTGTTTAGCAGGGGAGGTCTCAGGGAAGGTGTGTGGAACTCAGAGTATTATCTCTTCACTCTTTGTACGGCAAACTGAAATTAAAAGTTCAAATAGTGCTTTTGCATCTTCATGAATGAATAAGCTTCTGCGTGATGAGTACTTCTTAGTTTATGTGGACTGTGGCCTGCAAAGACACGCCTGGGAGCGTAACTGGTGAGCGGATCCTCCTGGGCTTCGGGTGTGCCATTTACACTAGTGTATGCCGATTGGGCATGATGGCTTGAGTACTTCCATGGATGGGCTACTACAATGACCAGCCGTCTTATTACCTCTGGGCTTTAATCTGGGAATGCTCTTATTTGTAAACAAACTCTAGTTGTTTAAGTCATACAATGGATTCAAAGAGAGTATCGGTCAGTTTTTCCAAGACTAGACCTACAACAGAAAATTTTACATGATTTGTAAGTCAGGTGAGGTCTGCTCCAGGCTGAGGAAGGACACAGAGGGCAGGAGCAGAGGGCTTGTGGGAACTCACAGACCTCTGGAAGCTTGTGCTGCTGTTGGCAGACACCACACACACTTCTCATCCCTCATCTTCTCTTAGCCAATCTAGGCACCTGGCCAAGTTCCAAATCAATGCACCAGGGAAAACACCATCTACAGGTAAAGGTGGAGGAATTAGCCCATGTGAACCAATGGCGCCGTCTACCATCTATGACAGATGCTAAGATCAGACCGGCACACGTGCCTCTCTTCTGAGGGCTGTGTACAGAAATTTGGCCAACTAACAGGAGTCATTTGGATTCAGACAGTTGTCACTAGGTAGCAAATTCACACCTATCCAAAATGGAAATGAAACTGCACTACTTTTTTGATAGTTTGATTCAAATCATTAGGCTGGCAATTAAGACTAACTTACCAATTAGGTTTTGGAGCTGATGCTTCACATAAATGGACTGAACTATTTACAGCTTCAAAGTTTTGACAAAAGCGTCTTTGAAGCACATGGTGGCAGAAAACATTGCTATCCTATCACTCATTCTATGATTTAATGATCTATTTTTATTTGTGTGTGTATCTGTGTGTATATCCGTGTGTATATGTCATAGCACACATGTTGTCTTAGTGTTCTACTACCATGATCATGGCAACTCTTATAAAAGAAGCATTTCATTGGGGCTGGCTTACATTTCAAAGGTTTAGTTCATCATCATCATGGCAAGAAGCATTGTGGCATGCAAGCAGACATGGGTGCTGGAGAAGTAGCTGGGATTTCTATGTCTGGACCCACAGGCAGCAAGCAGAGAGACACTGAGCATGGCTTGAGCTTTTGAAACCCCAAAGAGCACCCCCAGTGGCACACTTCCTCCAAGGTCACACACTATCCAACAAAGCCACACCCCCAATCCCTCTCAAGCCTAAAGACCAATCATTCAAATACATGAACCTATATGGGGAGGGGTCATTCTTATCTGAACCACCACATATGTGGACGTCAGGGGACAATTTCGTGTAGTCAGTTCTTTCCTTCCAACTTAACTTTGGTTGTGGGCATTGAACTCAGGTCATCAGGCTTGTGCTGTCTGGCAGCAAGTGTCTTTATCCATCTCACCAGTTCCCCCACCCCATTTAAAGATCTTAGTAAAAACCTTTTTGACATATATAATAGTCTGAATGACTGTCTCCTGAATTTCATCTATTGTTTGTTTGGAGTGCTGAGGATGGGTCTTGGTGCTTAATGAATGCTAGGCAAGCCCTCTATTATGGGGCTATTATTTCTAAACTTTACACACTAAGTTCCTAACCCCTACCCCCCCCCAGGTAACAAATTTAGGAGGTGGAGCCATAGGAGGTGATTGGTTCATAAGAGTGACACCCCTCTGAATAGGATTGGCAGTTTTCCATAAGACCCTAACAAGTGAGCTCGACCCTTCCCGCAAGTGAAGACCCACTTAGAAGGTACCATCTATGGCCCAGAAGGCGGGCTCCTCCCAGATACCTGCTCTGCCTGCTTTGACCTTGGACATTTGAGGCTCCAAATCTATGAGAAAAGGTGTTGTTTTTCTTAGGGTATCCATTTTATAGTATTTTGTCAAACCAACCAAAGCATACTAAGACTAAACTTTCCAAAAGTAGAACGGATGGTTACTTTGAAAACAGAACAACAGGCCTGGAGAGATGCCTCAGAGGTTAAGAGCACTGATTGCTCTTCCAGAGGTCCTGAGTTCAATTCCCAGCAACCACATGGTGGCTCACAACCATCTGTAATGAGATCTGGTGCCCTCTTCTGGCATGCAAGCATACATGGAAGGAATGTTGTATATATAATAAATAAATCTATAAAAAAAAAGAAAAGAAAGAAAGAAAAGAAAACAGAACAACAAATACTTTCCCAAGTCAGGTGATTTCTAATTCTTTGTCAAAAAAAAAATCCTCTAAGAGTAAGCATTATGTGATTTTAGCATATACCTTCGGGAAAGTTCATAGGTTTGAGAGACACTACTTGAGAAATATCTTCCGCTCCTGTTTTTTCACTTACATGGAAACCTTCTTCAAGGACACATACACACAGTGATACAGGGCTGGGACAAGCTCATGGTCCTGCTTCCAACTAGTGACAAGAAACACCACCCAGGACCTAGAGGAGATGCCAAGCCTCCCGCCTGACTGAGCTCCCTTCCCAAGCAAACCTGCTTTTTAATTTTAATAAGTATTTGTCCAAATATGTGCTGCTACCTCTGTGTCGCTTTGATCAAATACATGTTTATGACACTTAATGCTACAACTCAAAGCAAGAAAGATGTTCCAACATGGGTCTTTACTGTCACAGAAAGTTTGAAAACACTAGTGTTCGACTTATGTACATAATCTTTCTGTGAGAAGATATGCATGGGCTGACAATAGAAGACTTTAATTAAATATGTTAATGGGCTCTTGTTTGGTTTTTTAGAGTTTTAGGGATCAAATTCCAGGCCTCCTGCTCAGCTCTGAGATGTCCTCCCAGCCATTAACAGAAGTTTTATGGGTTAAGTAGAATGGAAATACAAAATAATGAGAAAAGGATTAAATTACCACGCTCTTTATAGTCCTTTGGGTACATTTTAAAAAGTAACATATCCAATTTATGTTCACTTATTTTTTTATTTAAAATTTTTGCCTTTTTCTTTTCTTTCTTTATTTACTTATTTATCTTTGGCTTTTTTCGAGACAGGGTTTCTTTTTGTGACTCTGGCTGTCCTGAAACTTGCTCTATAGACCAGGCTAGCCTAAAGCTCACAGAGATCCGCCTGCCACTGCCTTCCGAGTGCCATGATTAAAGGTGTGTACCACCACGTCTGGTTGAGGCTGCATAGTGAGACCTTGTCTCAAAAAAAAATTCTAATTGCATTATTTATTTACTTTATGAGATTGTAGTGTGTGCATGTGCATTCAAGTGCATGTATGAAACATATGTGGAGGTCAGAGGACAACTTGCAGGAGTCAGTTCTCTCCTTTCACCATATGGGGATTGAAACTCAGGTCATTAAACTGAGCCATCTCATGGGTCCTTTTAAGTTTATTTTAATAGTTAGGTAAAAAACATTAAAAAAAAAAGGTGTATCTGTATTAGTCATGATTCTCTGTTTGGACCAATAGGATAGAGAATATAAAGAATTTATAAACTATGTTAGGAAACCATTTGTCTCATACCTGAGAGGCAGAGAACCTGCTAGATGCTCAGTCCTTGAGGCTGGGTTCCTCAATATCAGGAGCAGTCCCACAGCAGCTGACCCACACTGAAGTGGTTGACAACCTGGCAGTGGCTCGGGTCACCTGGCTATCTGCCTCAGTAGTCCCAGTCTGTGCTGAAATCATGAAAGATTCCTGAACAGCCACTGGCCCTTGGTCCTACACACGCTGGTTCTGAAAGCAGTGAAGAAATCAGCAGCCGCCACAGTGAAACAGCTCGGAGGCAAGAGGGGGCACAACCAAGAAGAGCAGAAGGTGACCGGTCGTCCTTCCGCCATGCCCCGTTTACCTGGGCCTCTACCAGAAGGTGCTACCCACATACTTGGACTGGGGCTTCTGGCCCAGTCAAGGCGGTCAGGACAGTTCTTCAGGGGAGGGCCCCTACACAGGTGATTCTGATTTGTGGCAAATCGGCTTCGAAAGCAACCATCCTAACACCCCTGGATTGCAATGTGACGTTTCCTTGTGTGTGCATTTCATCACAGTGAAACATTTATCTCCTCAAACATTTCTTTCTGGTAAAAACATCTTAGACTCTTGTAGCTTTTTGAAATCCATATTGCCTGTATCTAGACACCATCTGTGCAGCAGCATGCCAGACGGTGATTGCTAACTGTGCCTTCGTGCCATGAATGAATGGTTCATCCCTCCCCAGTTTTATGTTTAAATATTTACAGTCATAGGACAAGACAGTCACTGCAATATCAAATCATTTAAAATTGTTAATTTTAACCTATAAATTTCATATGCTTAAACTCCCTCGAACCCAGGGAGACATACAAAAGAAAGTTGGTAGAAACCAGGAATAATTCATGCCTGTAAGACATACACAGGTGTGCCCCGTGCCTGTTGGGCGTGCATGGGTGTGCCCCCCCCATGCCTGTAGGACTTGCACGGATGTGCCCCGTGCCTGTAAGACATGCACGGGTGTGGTCCATGCCTGTAGGACATGCACGGGTGTGTCCCGTGCCCATAACCCCAGCACTCAGTAGACTGGCAGGAAGTCTGAGAGTTTGAAGACAGCTGAGCTACATAACAGTATTGTCAAAAAGAGAAAGTTTATGGGCTTGGGATGCAGCCTAGTAGTAGACTGCTTGCCTAGTATACACAAGGCCCTGGGCCCAGTCCCTAGCACTGAAAAGAAAGGTTTTTTTTTTTTTAAAAAAAAAAAAAAGACAGTTGGGCCGGGCAGTGGTGGTGTTCAGCTTTAATCCCAGCACTTGGGAGGCAGAGGCAGGTGGATCTCTGTGAGTTTGAGGCCAGCCTGGTCTACAAGGTGAGTTCCAGGATAGCCAGGACTATTTCACAGAGAAACCCTGTCTCAAAAAACAAACAAACAAAACAAAACAAACAAACAAACAAAAAACCCAAAAAGTTGGGCATGACGGTCCATGTCTATAATTCAGCACTCAGGAGGCAGAGAGAGGCAGATCTCCATATGTTCAGAGTCAACTCTGGTCTACATAACAAGTTCCAGGACACCCAGGGTTAGCCATAGAGAGACCCTTTCTCAACCAGGAAAAGAAAAGAAAGAAAACTAGCAATAATGTTTTGCAAGAGCAGATAGTTTTGAAAAATGCAAAACCAGTGTCAAAATAAATATTTTTAGGCTATTTGTGCATAGAGGTAAAAATAACAGAATCAGGGGTCCATAAATGCATTCAAAGCTTACAAATACTTGGCGAGAGAGTTTAATGTGGTACCACTTTAAAGCTTAAATTATGCAATGTGTTACTATAATTCTACTTTGGAAGATAAACAAAAGTAAAGTATAAAGAATACAAAGATAAATATACACCAAACTCAACCTAGTATTAACCAGGTAGGGCCATGTGAACAGACCGGGATGTCTCAAGAGTGTCTAAAATGCTTTATTATTTTTAGTTGCATAGAGATAGTGAGGCACATCAGATGGTCCTTTACCACTTTTAATTTTATTTTAAATACTAAACAATAAATGTGTGCAACATTTTAAAAGGGAATTGCATCTATTTTAAACTAAAAAAGTATTAATGAGGCTCAAGGTAAAATAAAGGAAAAGTATTTTAGACAAATAATAGCTAATGGGATTGGAGAGGTAGCTCAGTGGTTAGGAGCACTGTCTACTCTTCCAGAGGACCCAGGTTCAATTCCAGCACCCACATGGAGGTTCACAACTGTCTGTAACTCCAGTTCCAAGGGATTTGATGCCCTCTTCTAGTTTCCCTGGGCACTGTACCCATATGCTATTCAAACATGCATGCCAACAAAACACCCACATGCATAAATAAAATTAATTTAAAGGTACCTAACTAATGCCCCACTTACTATAAATTTAGTTGTTTCCAGAACTATCCTTCCTCCAGCCTTTTGTTTTCCTCGGGAGGGGGTTACGTGAGAAGGAGAGGCATGGCACCAAGGCATAAGCCTACAAGCCCAGCACTTGGGGAATTTGGGACAAAAGCTCAGAGCCAGCCTGACTACATAGAAAGATTCTATCTCAAAGAATACAATAGGCTGGGCAGGATGCCACACCTGTAATCCTAGCACTTGAGAGGCAGAAGCAAGACCATCAAGAGCTCAAGGTCAGCCTCAGGTACCCAGCAAGTTTGAGGTCAGTCCATTTCAACAGACAAGCGAGTAAGAAGTAAGAGCAGCGTGGGATGGAAAGGTCATTCTGAGTGTCTTTAAGTCAAACAAGTTTCTTTTTATCGCTATGTATATGATGATGTCCTAATCAAAATGAGAACTTTTATTTCTTCCCTAAATTAATGCTGAGTCCAAAGTTTTGTGTCACTAACAGTAATGGTGGCCTTACTGAGTAATTCTGAAGCCACATTCCTTTGGGCTGAATGAGGTATCAAATTCTGAATTCCTTTGAGCTGAGTAGAATGCAGTTCTCTAACATTGCAGTAAGTGAGAACATTAGCTATTCTCTTTCTGTCTGAAATATTTTTCATTCATTTTATGCCTTGAGTCTCATTAACCCTTTTAATTAAGTGTAAAATGGATGTTGTCCCTTAAAAAGAGACACCCCCCCCCTTTTCTAACTACACACGTTATAAAACAGAATAAAAATATCGACTTGCATGCAGGGCTCCTTTTCATCAGTGAGGTGTGCACATTCCACAGAACACTGCACATCACTGCTGAAGATGCCAGCGGAGCAGCCTTCCTCTGCTCGGAGAAATACAGAGAAATGTCCCGGAGTGCCCGTTCTGCTTGTTTTTCCATTGCTTGCTTTGCATGTTGCGGTGGTTTGAATGATAAATGTCCCCATAGTCTCAGGCATTTGAATACTTGATCCCCAGTTGGTGGCGCTGGGTGGGTAGGTTTTGTATGGCACTGCTGCAGTAAGCGCTGGGAGTGGGCGCCTGCTCCCACCTTCTCCCTCCCTGCTTCGTGTTTGTGGTTCAAAATGGGAGCCTTTCGGCTTCCTGCTCCAACTGCCATGCCTGTTGCTTACTGCCTGCTGACATGCTTCCGGCCATGAGGAGATTCTTAACTCTCTAGAACCACAAACCCAGACAAATTCCTTCTGGAACTTTCTGATCATGGTGTTTCATCACCGCACCGGAAAAGCAACAGCAATACCCTGCCACCCCGCCACCCCTCCCCCCGTACCAACAGCAATACCCTGCCACCCCGCCACCCCAGGGCTACACGGAAAAACCTTGTCTTGGGGGAAAAAATGAAGCAAAAAGAAGTCATGAACGAAGAGCTCAAGAAGCCAGGAGAGTGCAGGAAGAAAGTGTCTCCCATTGGCCTTTTTATTTTACTTAGGGTGCATTTGCTCAGTTTCACCTTCCTAGACAACAAAGACTAACTTTTTCCTTTAGTTTTTTTTCCTGCAACATTGTTTTCTTGTTTCAGAAAACATCCTTTTTTTGAGGGGGGAGAAATAAAACCTCCTTCTAGCCTACAGAGGACATGTGCAGAAGATAGATGCACACACCCACACAGAGACACATACACACACATCGCTAAAAATAAAATAATTGTTAAAAGTTTTGAATTTATTACTGCCAGTTCTTTTTTTAAAGCTATGTATTCATTTTATACTTGTGTACATGTGTATGCATGCACACGTACATAGCAGCACGTATGTGGAGGTCAGAGGACAACTCTCAGTAGTCAGTTCTTTCCTTCCCATGTGGCATCAGGGAATCAAATTCAAGTCATCGGGTTTGCATGGCAAGCACTTCCAAGAGTTGAGCCACCTCACCAGTTTTTTTTATTTTATGATGTCATTATTAATGATCAAAAAGCATGGAAAATCAAAATCCTAATTCACAGAATGGATTAATGGCTGGGCACACAGTTGTATAAATGTACATCTTTTTTAAAATTTTTAAGTTAAAAGAAAAGTACTTTGTGTATGTGTCCTTTGCCTGTGTGTGTATCTGTGTGCCACATGCATGCAGTGCCCCTAGAGACCAGAAGAGGACGTTGGGCCCCTGGAACTGGAGTTAGAGATGGCTGTGAGTCATCACATGGGTGCTGGGAATCAGTCCAGGTCCTCTGCAAGAGTAGGCAATGCTTTTAGTTTCCGAGTCTTCTCTCCAGGCCCTAAATGAATATTTGACAGAAATTAAAATGAACAAAATAAAACTCTAGGTCCAAATGTGGACATGTCTCAAAAACTTAAAGCCAAAGGAAAGAGATACAAATATGTTCATTTTATTTACAAGAG